>JAZAYU010000936.1:0-119487 GCA_038501625.1 Corbicula japonica | reverse complement strand
CATTCCCAAAAGTCATCTTCACAGAAGGTCGATAAACAGCAAATTTCATCAAAATATCGCATACCAAACTATTGTTATTGAGCTAAAACTATTTTTATTTATAATTAACAATGACCTTGATCTTGAAAACACCAGCACCAAAGTTGAAAATGACCTGTATTGTTTAAAAAAGTGAAGTTCTTTAATAAGTTATCTTCCGTAAACTGTTATTCTATATTAAGTAACAGTGACCTTGACATTGACCCCATCCGCCCAAAAGTAGATCTTGACCTGTATCTTGTGATGTTACACATGTGCACCAAAATTATTTAAATCTTTGAAGCAGTTTATGAGTTATCACCCGGAAACCATTTTTCTATTTTTGTAACAGCGGCCTTGACATTGACCTCACAGCCCCAAAATCTAACTTGACAAGTTGCTTATGACTCTGTACCTAAAATTGTTTAAATCTGTCATGAGTTATAATCTGTAAACAGGAAACCGACAGACCGACCGACAGACAGGAAGACCGACCGACAGACCGACCGACAGACTGTCACTCCAATACCCCCACCCCACATTTCGTTTGTGGGGGTATAATGACAATGCATTGTAGTCTCGTTTGTACGACAGTCATTCAAGGTAATTATGTACACTGTACACATTTTCTATACATCAATAAATGATTTTCAAAAATAAAAATATATAGTTATGAATTAACAACAATGTGTGGTTAATGCGTCGCTGAGCAGACTTAAGTTGAGTGTTTCTGTCCTTCTTATATAATTATAAATGGGTGAGATAAGTAACCAACGAACAAACCTTCAGACATAAAAGAACAGATCTAAGCACCAGACACGGCGACATCGCCTAGCCAAGAGTGCTGTACATGGTTATAGACGTGCCATCCTAGTTCTCAATAGAGAATTTTTCCGGCAACGCCTATAAACCATAACTATCCACAAAAGACCCTTTGACTGCCTAGACATTTACATACACTTACTTTTTACATATACATACATGCGAGACAATTACATATACACATCTATTAGCATCGTGTTTCCCCCTGTTTTATTCTTGGAGTTTTTACGCACACTAGTTCTATAGACAGAGACACACACACTAAATGTCAGCCGGATCTTTCGATACAATGAATTGAAGATATATTGAGTTAATGGGAGATAATTAAATTCAATCATTTAACTTTTGAATTAAGGGATCCCCGAAAAGATTCATGTTCGTTGAACTAAGATACATATAGGTGAGATAAGTAACCAACGAACAAACCTCCATGTACAGCACTCTTTGTCAAAGGCTGTTACCATGTAAAGATTCCATGTAGTTTAATATGCATTTAGTACTGAATTCACATTCAGTTTGCAATTAATGATTGTCTAAACCAACTGTTGGCTTTAAACAGATAATTCTAAACTTTTACTTCTTTGTGGTTTTCTTAATGTGTGGTTGATTCTTTTCTCTCCACAAAAGCATTTTCTCTCCCAAACGAAGCTGGTTAGTTAATATACTAGTAAATAAAAATAAATTTGGAATACAAATATAAAATTTTTTTTCAGCATCACCGAGAAGGTATTTACTAAAAGGTAAAGGCAACGACTGGGTTATTGATTATTATTTTGTTTATTTGTCATTTTATGAAAACATAGAAATATCATAAAATTTAACATAAGAAATAAAATTTTCTACAAGGGCTTCCTTAATATAATTTCTGTCTCACTATTTCCAACTTGTAACCAATTAGATTTTACATGCAACACCGAATATTATCTTTATCAAGTTTTACAGACATAAATATAAAACGAAAACAATTGCACAGAAAACATACAGTGTCATTTCTATGCGATCATGGTTATTTAATAAACACAGTTTGTTTTCAAAAATATTTTCATTTGCAACGAGATCATACATTACATCATCATTTACAGGACATATTTAGTGTATTCCTAAAATTATGATAACAAATAAGTATGCTTAATAAAACTTGTCAACGTAATGTCGATCTGTTTTGTTGTCATATTTCTGATATGCGTTATTTATTGGAATAATTCTAAAATAAAATGATTACCATTTTGAACAAAGGAAGTGGACTTAATTGCAAAGTAATACTGTCCTGCCGATGACTTGTGACGGCAGAAACTTTAAGAATAAATTCTAATGAATGACGATAAGTCCGTTTTTTTTCTTCGTATCTCTCTTCGTATGGAATACCACATATAACGTTAAACCAAACAAATATTCTAAAATTATTAAGGGCCTGCCACACTCCTCCCAATTCTATTCATCGTTAAAAAGAAAATTATCAAAATCTCAATAACGGCAAAATGCTGTTAAATGAAACTTTGCACAAGTGTGTGTTATTAATGTATCTTTATTTTACAGATGGTAAGACATTTAAGAAATGTAAAGAAAAATAGCGAGATCCAAAAATTCCCTCAACTTCTATTTACATAAATTCACAAAAACTAAAGAACACAAAACATCATTTTAAATGCCCACATGAGTAATATGATACTGACAACAATTTATTGTGTCCTCATGATTTACTAATGTAAACTTTACGAGATATTAGTAAAAGTGTGTTTGACCTTCAATTTCCTAGTCGCGTAAACGGATGACAATCACTGATTTCTCTTTTAATAGTTGAACGTTTTATACAAAGTACACAACATTTTCTTGTCAGTATCATTGTGCTCACGAGGGAATTTAAAGTTATGTTCTGCATCGCCTAGTTTTTGTGAATTTATGTAAATAGAATTCAAGGAATTTTTAGGTCTAGCTTTGTTTCTTTACTTTTCTATTTTGTCTTACTGTATGCAAAATAAAGATACATTAGTAACCTTCATTTGTGCAAAGTTTCATTGAATGGCATTTTGTCATTACTGAGATTTGATGATTTTTATTTTATCGATGAATATGATTGGGAGGACTGTGGCGATGCCTTAAACGTTTATCTTTTTCTTATGGAAAACCATATATGTTGTACTTTGGAGATCCAAAATTAGACTGTCAAATTAAAACAGTAACAATTATTAAATATTAAATCATGACAACCACAGCAACCAATAAAAACAATTATAACATCAAGAGCTTAGGAAGGTGGAGCTGTAAAATTATAGCTTGGGGATCATTAACCTGCCTGATTGATAATTGCCCCAAGACCGACACTAAGTCTCAAATACGTGATTATGGCATCTGATATGAAAACTACCGGCTAAAACTTCTTTTGTTATCTTAATTGGTTGTCAAACTTGAAATAGAATTTTGAGAAGTGTCAACCACTCAAAACAATGAGAATTATTTCTCTGTTAACACAACAAATTGCCAAACTAAACTTAGAATAAACATTAAATTTCAACAAAATGATTTCCCTCCAAAAGTAGGAATGTTATATTATTTCATTCTTTCCAAACATCGGATTGATTTAAAATTATTAATTTTCAAAAAGTTTACCAGAAAAATTTGCAATAAATTTCAGGGCATAACAATACAGTTCTTCTTCTGAACATGTTACTCTTAACTTTGATGGCTTAAAGTTTATATTGACTTCATAAATACGAAATTTGAAACCGATTCATAGCCAGTGTTTAATAGAATATTTTGCGTTAAGCGATGATGTAAATGCTCACGATAAATCACAAGAAAACTCCAAAAAGTGCTAATTATTAAAATTATTTTGTGATATAGCTCCATAAAAGATTTTTATCACTGTACAGTCTTCAAACTCTGGACCTGACCCCAGTGCTAAAGCTGTCATTAGCTCGAGTTGTAATCCCGCCTCCCCGAGTCCCCCCACCAACAAATACGGTCGTACACCAAATCAAAGTTAAGAATAACAATTTCCAATTTTAGAATGAAGGTACCTGCATCCGTCTTTCTAAGTTGTTGAATACGGTTATTTGCAACAAAAACTCCTCGTTGATTATCAGCGATGGCGGTGTAGATAGCGTTAGAAAGAAATTTTGTTTTACTTTTATCTGCAAAAATATAATGCATATAAAGAACAACCAAGTTCTGTGAATTATCATTCTACATTTACAGAAAAATAAGGTTAAACATAGAAATGTAATATATTGAAACAATGAACGAGTAGTGGAATCTAGGAAAACAAACTGATTAGCTGGTTAGGTGTAATATGTATTTAAAAGTAGTCGTTGTAACAAGTACTTAATAATATGTACCAAACTTACACTTGCACCAAAGCCTGTTCTTCGTAGTGATGAGGTACAAATTAACTTGATACATAATTATTGGTCAACAAAGATAACTCGGCACTGTTTTGTTAATAAATATAATGCAAACACATGTAAAGGTGAATGAAAATGAATATACGCTAAGTTATTCAAATACCGTTGGAGGTCTTAACGGCTTGATAGTTTAATAGTTTAGACAGCGACAATTTCAGATAAGACTTTGTCCCGGCCAAGGATTCGAATGTTCGAAATTTGTAAAGACACATCTTACAAATAATAGATTATATATTTGTTTTTATAAAAAATATGCAAAAACGAGATTTAATATAAATCTATAATGGGAAAAAGAAATTGAAAATATATATTAATTCGACCCTACAATCAAACATGGATTTCGACTGCAACGTGAATATATTGGTGACAAAGCTTTTAACATCGATCTCGGCTTCAAACCTGTCCACTTTATAACATACGATCATTAGAATTGTATTGTTTACATGTAGCTCCCATGATAATATTGCCAAATGATCATTTTTTATTTTGTACACACTCAACAAACATGCAACACGTATTTACAAATTGCAATTTGTTTCACAGGAACTATCCCAAGAAGTATTAAAAACCGACGCGGATTTTATATAATCTGTTTAATTTCTGAAACTATTTAAAACTAAAGTACGATCGACATTTTATGAAGAATATTTTAGATTAGGTCAACAAGTTTCAGTGTCGTTAAAATTTACCTTATATTTTTCCTCCGGCACCCCAAATCCCGTAGATTTATCTGTTGCAAACACAGAAGTTACCCAAGTTGTCACTGAATCCGGTAAGGTTTTCACCACATTTACTCGACCGTTTACCCTACTCATATAAGCAAATAACAGTGATAAAAATGCAAATAAACAGTAACTGAAAAAAAGAATCATACTGACTATAAATATGCGGTATTGTTATTAGTAAAATAATCCGTTACCGATATCATGCAGTGACGATCACGAGTATCAATACTATCCGATCAATCGTTTACTGGGGTTGTCCCGGTCAGCTTAGTCGGTAGCGTTGTAGGAATTGCATACCTATGCGCTATCGTCGTGACGGTCGGGTTCGCTCCCCAGTATAGGCAATATCATTTGAAATTCACTTAGCGCTATTTGTGGCGGCCGTAAAGTCTCCCCGTACATATAGTCAGTACTGTTATCATTAAAATATTAATCAGTTACCAATATCATGCAGTGACGATAACTTTTTTCAGGGCTATACAATCAACCTTTTTGGGGGGTTGTCCATCCAGGCTCAGTCGGAAGCGTTCTCGAAATTGCATGGCTTGGCGCTGTCGCTGTCACAGTGCGGGTTCGCTCCCCAGCAGAGGCAACATAATTCGAAAAAGAAATCTGAGTTGATACCATCAGCAAAACAAAATGAAACTATACATGCACATGTTAAGTGACAGTTTTTTTTAATATTATAAATATAAAAGCGAATACAGGTTAATCGCTTGCGCTTGCGCTTGGGACAGCTAGATAATTACAGTTAGGTTTCTATCATGATTTCGTAAAATATACCATTTTAGAGTTTGAACATTAATACCTGGCCTGTTTACATTTTAGTCATTATTGATTGTGCTTTTGTTTAAGCAAATTTTAAAGTTACCATACTGAAAAAGCTACACTGTGCCTAAGACCATAGAACTTATAATAAAGTCTCAATTCTCATTCATCTGATTTTCTGAAATGGCCTTCGTTTCAGCAAGTCATTCTTGAGATTTGAGACTGGTTTTGAAGATATATTAGGATATTGTTCAATCACCCCTATGATATACTTCCTGACTTGATTTTTGCCTTTAGCATTCTCTGTGATATGTCGATTTGTATATAAAATTATATTCTGTTAAGTTCCATTCATTGTTTTCTTGTTTAGGGCAAACCCCTTCTTTTATCTAGAGATTATAAGTTGCTGAACATGGAATGGTATTATCTGAAAATACCGCATTGAAGGTTCCTTAATCAATGCTATATGCAAACTATCGTGTGGGATTGATCTAAATTACCCTGATTACTTGTGTAAATATTGATTTAGAATCAACACAGGACTAAGCTGAGTTGGCAGAAATATGCATTTCCATTTATGCCCATAAACATGCTTTATCAAACCAAGCATGCAATACTTTTATAGATGTCTTGTTCGGTGGCTTCAAAGTTGCTTTTTCATCTATTTTAATACTGCAGTAGCGCTGTCTTGTGCCGTGTGGCGGCTGTTGTTAATTGTTTATGGTGTCTGTTTTGAAATGGATCATTTTATAAGCCATGCTCTCTCTCTTTGTCTTCTTCTTGACTGTGTGGGAAGGCTGTATTTTCTGTATGTGGCGATTCCTGATGTGGTAAATAATTAAAAGGATTAACATGTTGTAATTTTTAAATGAAAATGAGTGTAAACAAAAACTAAATAAGTTGGTCAAATTATAGAACCTGAGTTTGTTTTAAATTATTATTTGGATAAAAGATATTGACTATATAATATGTAAGGATATGCGAATAATTAATAATTCGTGAGCAATAATTATAGATTTTTCATGATTGATTGATTCTCAAAGTAGTATATGTTTTATTCAGAGCCAAGTACTTACAGAACGTCATATTAAGAACGTCATATTACAGATACATAATTACATTTTATTATATTAAGTGCACGTGCATTCTGTCTACTTTTGCAAAATCTTAACATACTGATGACAAAATATAAATGTAATGCTTATGAACTTTTTTTTCTCAAAAATAATGTTTTATAATAATAATGTTCGATGAACCATTTAATAATACAACTGTATAAGGTCAATTAAACAATGTTCAACCATTCTAAAATTAAACCATGTAAGAGAACTTAACATTTATTAATCATTTACGGGGCGATATATTAAATGAATAATCGCCTATAACTAACCCCGTGTCGTAATCCTCCCAAAGCCAAGTTTCTGGAAATCTTGATCTGATGAGTTCTGGAACATTCAACGCTGTTGAATAAAAAAATCATAAGTAACACATTTATAAACTAAAAGATTATGGATGTATTACAAAACAAAACGAAGATTATTTCATGAAAATATGATTTTTCAGCTCTCTATGAAGAGACAACTTGTGTAAATAATATAGTAAATTGTGTACTATTGCAGAAAGATATTGTTGGTTTTTTTTAATACCGGTGATGTTTAATATGAACAAATTAATATAATCTGTAAACCTTTCAAATACAACTGTATTGAGTATTTGCACAGAAACCATGAATTCTTTAAAATTTTAGCCTAGCCCTCATGAGAAAAAAAAACAGCATTCAGATAATAATCTTTTAATATAATTTATTCTTAATAATAATAATAATAATAATAATAATAATAATAATAATAATAATAATAATAATAATAATAATAATAATAAGTTAAAGTGCAACAATTCTCTAAACTTGTATAAGGCTTAACATTTGTCTTATAGAATTCAAAAATCTGCAATGCAATTTTACCTTGAAGCTGGTCATTATCTGTTGCAACTGAAAAAAATATTGATAACAGTTGTTAATACTTTACTTATACAAAACATGAAATTATATCGTTTAAAACAAATGCAAGATTTTGAAAAAAAGTATCTTTTGATATGATTGATTTTTGAATAATAAAGCATTTTCGATTATTATTTTAAAGATCAACAAATGATATTTTTTAACTTGAAGCTGGCTGGATCTTTAAGGCCAATTAGTTATAACAAAGGAATATTTTTTAAATCATTACATCCGTTCTCAACATTTTTAAAAAGTCTAGCGCGCTGTCTTCTCTAACCGTTACAGCTCTAAGATACAAGTGTTAGAGATGATAGCGCGCTCAACTTTTCAATTAAAATGTTGGTAACGGATGAAATGATTTAATAATAATAATAATTTGAAGAAGAAGAAGAAGAAGAAGAAGAAGAAGAAAATATTTTGGTGCCACAAAGTGGTCTTCATTAAACGAATTTAAATATGTTATGTCTTCAAAACAGGTGTACTATTTATAAATATGTAAATTTATTTGGGATTCTAATCATATATGTGATGATACCCTTGCATTGTTGACTGTTTCATAAAACATGTTGTGTGCATTTTGTATGTAGTCTGAATGTGATTATGTGTCGTTGTAATTTTAACTTTATGCTTGTTGTTTTGCTTTTGTCTTTGCCACATGTTATAATATAAATTGCCAAAGACATGATTTTGCCGATTATTTTCAATGAACCTGAAACTTGAAACTTACAAAATAATAATCTTTTGATATAATTACTGTTAAAAAATAATAGGTTTAAGTGCAACAACTCTTAAAACTTGTATGAGGTGTGATCATTAAGTTCGTGGACAAGTCCTATAATTTAGACATTTGGTGATTAAATAAAGAACTGAGTGGGCATACATATCACGGCATGTTTAATACATGTTATAGGAAAAAAGTACTTAAAATATACAGTATTTTACAAATAATCAGTATTTTCCTACACCCATATACACGCCACAGCTCTCTTGACGTCAGATTTGTCCAGATTGTGAACCGGACAAACATTTACCTATCGGTCGTTTATTGTGGACATTATTCTCTTTTTTTTTCTTTTTAAAACAATCAGACGATTGATTTTGCAAAAACATCTGTGACACTTTGTGTACAATGTAACGTGTAATAGTCTTGCAAAAAGCTTAACCGTTAATAAGAAATGAGTCCATGAATCAACTGAACAAGGGACAATCACCATCCAAAAGATTACTGCATTATTTCCTGTTGATAGCTTCATTTCTTAATCTACCCACTTGAAAGCGTTTAATAGTTTTTCAATTTACAAAGAAATTACAAAATAATTATTCGGTTATTGTCATTATTTTGTAAATCAAAGTCTCAAACACTCGTTAAGAATTACCCTGCCGCTAAAGAGTTTTTATTTAATCTGCGATTTTGTTTAGGTAACGCTTGTTGTCAAGACTTGGAAAGAATTGATAAATCCTAAGCCACCTATTTACTAGACTATAATTTGGAAAAAGAAGCTCCGGACATGTTCTTATCGCATCTGTGTGTCACAATCACAAACAAGAGGGTCCATAGGACCCTGGGTAGCGCACCTTTCAACAACTGCTCGATGGTTGCAAGTGTTGTATGCGAGTTTGGTAAAAATTAAATAAACAAATTAAGCTTCCATTGTAAAGATAATGTCAAAATAGCTTACTTTGTCTCTTTCAATAGCCATAACTCTGAAACACATTATGGATTCTAGCCGGTTCAAGAAAGGAACCGAGGTCTTATAGTAACTCAAATATTGAACAAGTCTAATTAAATTAAAAAAAAATGAAGCAGCTGTCTATATAGTTAATTTTGGCACTTTCAGGGGCCATAACTCTGGACCCCATAATGCAGTATAGCAATTTCAAGAAAGGAACCAAGATCTTATGGTAATGAAAGGGTAGATCGGACCAAAATTAAGACCACTAGAGTTCAGACAAGTTTTCATTATAACTTGACCTAGTGACCAAGTTTTCAATGTCACATGACCAAGTTTCGAACTTGACCTAGATATCACTGAGATAAACATTCTGACCATGCTTGAAGAAGATCGAACCAAAATTAAGACCGCTAGAGTGCGGACAGGCATTTTCTATAATTTGACCTAATGACCTAGTTTTCAAGGTCACATGACCCAGTTCCGAACTTGACCTTATAGCATTGAGATAAACATTCTGACCAAGCTTGAAGAAGATCGGAAGAAAATTAAGACCGCTAGAGTGCGGACAATACGTTTCTAAAATTCGACCAAGTTACCTAGTTTTCAAGGCCACATGCCCCATTTACAAACTTGACCTTGATATCATTGAGGTTAATATTCTGATTAAGTTTGAAGAAGATCAGTCCAAAATTAAGACTGCTAGAGTGCGGGCAAGCTTTTTTCTATAATTCGACCTTGTGACCTAGTTTTCATGGTCGCATGACCTAGTTTCGAATTTGACAAAGACATCATTGAGATAAACATTTTGACCAAGCTTGTAGAAGATCAGACCAAAATTAAGACCGCTAGAGTGCGTACAAACTTTTTCTATAATTTCATCTTACGACCTAGTTTTAAGGGTCACATGGCACAGTTACAAATTTGACTTAGGTATCATTAAGATTAACATTCTGACCAAGTTTAAAGAAGATTGCGCCAAAATTAAGTTCGCTAGAGAGCGGAAAAGCTTTTTCTATAATTTGACCGAGTGCCCTGGATTTTAAGGTCACATGAGCCAGTTACGAACTTGACCTAGATACGCTAGAGAACGGAAAAGCTTTTTCTTTAATTTGACCTTGTGTCAAAGATTTCAAGGAAGGTAACATGACCCTGTTACGAACTTGACCTAGATATCATTAAGATAAACATTCCGACCAAGTTTGAAGACGATCGGATAAAAAAGACCGCTAGAGTGCGGACAACAATTGTTAACGGACGCCTGACGACAGACGCCGCACGAAAGACGATCACAAAAGTTCATCCTGTCACTATGTGACAGAGTAGCTAAAATATCACAAATATCCCCTTAATAAGCCGTTAAAAAGCATTTTTTAGATATAGATACTTCTTATTCTATTTAGTATAAATTCATTTCGAACATGAAATATCACTTATGACAGTAGATAATTGGCAAAGAGTAGATATCTACACAAGTTCATTCATACTCGTTCAGGTAAAAATAAAACAACACCGTCTTAACTGTGTTACTGACTCCTCTTTTTGCGATACTGATTGAAAGTCAGACTTCCGTTACGTATAAATTCGTATGTTTTTTACCTTGTTAAAACCCGAAACGTTAATCTGAGTAAAGTTTGAATGTAGCATATTAAACGTATTTCTCCGGTACAGGTATATTTGGAATGTTATATAAAATTATCCACTCATATAACGGTAAAATCCGTAATTTTTCATTACGGTCTTTCAACTGTAAAACAGCAAATTGCAGAGTTTTGTTAAAATCACGAATCTCAAAACTTTGTTATGTTTTGGGTGAAACCCGCTATGTGTGAAAACCCAAAGTTTGGGCTATTGCTGAAATATAAAATTCAAAAACACAGAACACATCTTAATATATGTAGCCACCGTTTCATGTTGGAAAGAAGCAAGTCTTTAATATTTTTTTCAGACTGTCCAGATTGAGTTTGATGAAGAATATACCGGTATATAAGTAAGTGAATAAAGTTGACTACTTACCTGGATAAGGAACTCCAATTTTAAACAAAGGCTTAACTGAAACAAAATGTGCATATTGAGGTAAGTCTGACATTTTGATTTCAATGCGGAATAAAATAAAGTAAAAAGCTCATACATAAAATAATAATAAAAACCATAGAATATTACCCATCTGCAGTTGATTGCTTTGTTAACCCCTTTGTTTGCACGACGATGGCAGGGGATGGTTGAAAGAGTGTGTAAAAGATTCGAGATAAATCTTGCAGAAAGTGGACGATCGATCTGTTTTTCCTGCCATCGTGTTCAAGTTGATTCCAGGTGCTCGGGTCTAGGTAAGGTCACTGAGTACCCACAGGTTTTGCTTGACTAGCTGCTTATATATTTTTTAGATGTTTGTATGTTTTTGCATGTAAAATTGATGAAGGTAACAAGTGGGGCTGAGATAATTCTCTAAGACAACTTATGCCTGTTTGTTCATATGAGAACATAATGGGGCAAGTGGTAGGTCGGTGCATCCTAGAACTTGGTTTAAAACCCCAGTGGAATTTTTTTTAATTCTCAGTTTGCGTTAAATGTTTAAGGTGTCTTATTAAAACTAATCATTGTATAAATCCATACTCATTTTTATCTCTTACTTTGTGGCTGTGTGGAAAGATTGTGTTTTCTGTGTGGCTATTCCTGATATGCATAATTCACATTTTGTATTATTTATTTTAGTGGTTTCGAAAACATTTTCAATAAAATGGTTAAGGTCATGAAAGAATGTTTGCATTTTGAAGTATTTGCTGTAAAATGTTGGACTTCATAACGGTAAAATCAGACATAAAAACGGAAAATAGAGGAGCGGAGAGGTTACCACCATCCAACACCCCACCCTGAAAAAATTGACAATCAGGTACCCACACCATTACTTCTACTACGCCTAAAATATTTACTTCAACACGTTTTATCATTACATAGACGCCCATTCCCCTAAAATCCCTTTCCCTATTTTATTTACATTTCTAATCATAGTGACATAGAAAGTTTTTTTATCAGAAAAATACACGATAGTCTATGTTCCTGCAGTTTCAGAGGAAGTAATACTTCTATAATGATTTGACATACTACTTATCCTATTATTTCTAATGCAAATACGACTGCGTATGACACAGAGTTGATAAAATGATAGCATAACAGAAGCGTATATCATTTTAACGACATGGGGCACCACGGCAAGATACATGCTTAGGTTAAAATGTTTACAGCATTTCACAAAAGTGTGTCATTTATCCTTAAAAAGATTGACAAGAGATCGTTATTCTATTAAGGTTACTCTTCGTCCTAACTGAAGTGATGCAACACAAAAATAACGACTTGTGGTTTTTATTGCTAAAAAATGCTGTCAAACAAATGTCAAAACCACAGTTATGACCCGGATCATACTATTATGACATGGGGTGTCATAATATAATGACATGGGGACATAATAATATGATCGGGGGTCCATATCGGGAAGGGGTCATTATAACAGGACTGGTTTTATTCGCGTTTGTTTTATTTTCGCTATTATTCGCGAATTGCTTTCCTCGCAAATTCATAAATACCGCGAATATATGATGACTTTCCATATATCCGAAAATAAGTTTATCCGAAAATAGGTTACTTAAATAGAATTGTTTATTACTTCAAACTCCACAGACCATTTCGGCCATTTGATTTAATGACTAGTATTAAAATTGGCAAAAAAGTATAAAACGAGTATTGGCTTAACATTCTTTTTTCACCATTTCTTGTTTATGACCGGCTGTGAGCGCGACGACGTATCGAATTAATTAAAAAGAAAAAAGCCGATGTTTGAAAACCATTCGCGAAATTTGACCTCGCGGAATTTAAGCATTTACAGTATTTAAAAGTGTCTTTACGTTCACATAAAGTTCTAATTGGTCATTTTTGTCCGCAATTGTTCATTAGAAAGACATCGACCTTACTCTGTATTAGTGATCAGTTGCCAACAACCAACAGTCTCCCAGTCTTCAATTTAAGCTTTAATCTTTTTATTATTGACTTAAGAACAGTTTGACGTGAGTTGACCTTAATTTTGCTAAAAATGCATTTCATGTAATTTGAGGTCAAGCAACCGGAAAAATGCTCTAAATTGCTTAAGTAGGAACAACACAAAAATATCATTCAGCAGCATTTTTGCATAAATAAATCCCATTTAAAGTATCCAACTTATTACTACCTCCCTTCAAATTAAAAAATGTTCTTAGACTAATTTTGACCATGCGATGTAAGCAAATGTAATTGGCTTCGTTTAAGAAAACAATATAAAGATTAAAAAGACATTTCATAACTGATTTAGAGAAAACAGTTTTCTTCACAACCACTTTTGACATAGAGAAGAAACGAAACTAGAATACATTGTTAACAGATACAATTGATGACCAATTAGAACTGTGGGTGAGTGTATGCTAGATATAAAATAATGGCCGGATGACATTCTCGTTCAGCTTAGGAAAACACTGTATTGACTGTGTTACCGTGTAGATTTTTGCGATTCTGAGTTAACCTTAAGGTAGTGGCGGACAAAACACCATACAGTTTGGCCCATTGTATTTTTCTATTATATATTTCTATCAATGAACAAACACATTCATATGTCCCTTTGTAACGACTGTTCAATTAGTGCTAATATGTGAAATTCACACAAACATTTTCGTAAATATTAAATTGACTTCTTAGGGGTATAAAGAAAATTAAAATCCAACGTAGTTACACTTCGAGATTAAAGCGTTTAACCTACCATAATATTGTATATATAAAGGTTTAATTGATTAATCCAAAAAGATGATACCGGTGATAAAAATAGAATAGTTACTGTCCCGCTACGCTTAATGTATTTTATGGCCAGGGAGGGTGGGGAGCTTGATCGGGGACCATTACATCAGAGTTATGAAATCGGATTTACAAACGACACACTATGTATTTAATATAATGATAGAAATAAGATAGCGACAGTGTTTTAGTCATTTTGATCGTCATTTATGAAACTCAAAACAAAAGATAAAGCTTAGGGGAGACCGGGGATAGTTGTTACAATTTTTGCATTTTTCAGAATTGTGACTGTATCAGTTGTGCGACAGTTATGTAAATAGTGGCAATTAATACTTTAGGAAGTTAACTTTAATATAAAATTAGACCGATTACGGTATATATAAATGGAATTCATAAAAAACGATTTTAGCAAGTTGACCAAAGTGTAACAACTTACCCCGGTCATGGGGCATGTTGTTACAGGTCTCGGGGTAAAATGTTACAATAACTCTGTGTACAATATTTACCATATTTAGATACCTAAAGTGACTTTAAAAAAACGGTTTCATTAAAACATGTGAACATTGTTAAGAATATGAATTTTGACCAAAAAAAACAAGCATGTTGTATCATAAATAAAATCACCTTGGATGTTAAGTTGGAAAGTCGCAGACGTTTCAATAAGGCATTGATATATTTTTTAATTTATTGATGAATTCTGATCGATCGTAGATATACATTTTTGTTTTTTTAATTATAGTGTTCGAACGAAAACAATGTACATTTATAACTTTTACAAGATAACTGCGAAAGTTTAGTATTATACCTGTAAAAATGTTAGTTAAATACATTCAGGGACAGCCACAGCAACAGTCCCAGAATACAAAAGCTTACCCACACAGCCAAACCGTAGATCTGTATGAAACTCTGAGAGGGCATCAGTTTATAATTTGATCAATTAAAAACACACCACAAAATGAGAACTAGAAGAGTGTCCGCCTTCAAGCGTCCAGTGTCAATACTGAATAGCTTTCCGTCAGGTTTAAAGCAGTAAGATAAAGATGTCAATATTTCGTGTTGTTTGTTGCGTTTACACGAGCATTTTTTTTTCCGAAAAAAATATCGATAAAATTATATAAAGTTGTGAAATTAATAATATTTAGGTGTTCTACGCTGTCAAAAAGTTCATGTTTCATTGAGGGACGAAATATTTCTCCGTAACAATATGCCCCATCACCGACGTAACAACTTACCCCACCCACCCATTGTCGCACTTCAGAGTCGCTAAATAAAACATATAGCCTGATTTATTTGTATTACTAGTTTAAAAGAAAATACAAATATTTATGTTAATTTTTGTTTGTGTTTAAGACTTGTATATGCATTAAGGAGGAAATATCGAACTATTTTCAAAATTCGGAAAAAAATTACTTTAACATAGTAAAATCAGTTTTTCCTAGCTAATCTGAATATTTCCCGGGCAATTTGAATGAAATTTACTCTAAACATTGAGGAAACTTAGAGGGTTAATTTAGTATCCATACAAACTTCATCAGCGATGGAATTTTGTGTCAAAGTTAAGTGTAACAACGTGCCCCGTGTAACAACTATCCCCGGTCAAATTAAAAATATTCTTTTTAAATTGGGAATTAAAAGTGAATTTAATGAAATAAACACAGTGTGTCACTGTTTAGTAAGAAAATAAAATAAGTTATTTATGTCTATCTGATTTTTTGAAATTTAAGAAAACAGCACGACTCATTTTGTAAGTTTTGAACGAGCTTTTGTTTTTTGTTGTTGTTCGGTAAGTGTTAAATATAATCCTTTGCTGTTGTTGTCGTTGTTTTAAAAGAAATTAGAAAATGTTAGTATGTAAATGGCGCCCACAGGGGCCCCGTGCCGTCCTAAGTACGATTTAGCTAAATAAATAATGGTAATTTGATACTCTTAACTGACAGTTAGTATTCATGACTGTTAGAAAACAAAAACTGGCAAATTTTATTCTGATCTAATAACTTATAGTTCATTCTGATGATGACTGTTCAAAAACAACAACAACTGGCAAATTTCATTCTGATCTTATAGCGTATAGTTCATTCTGATGATGACTGTTCAAAAACAACAACTGGCCAATTTTATTATGACCTGGTGACCTACATTTTCAATCTGACTTACTAACCTTAATGTTTGACGGTGAACTATACTACACTTTGACCTAATTTCGAATAATCATTCGCCTTTATTAATACATGAATGTTGCAATATATTCAGGCGACGTAACCAATATGTTTCTCTTTCCTTCCCCTTTGCATCTGTCCATGAACTCGATGCAACAGAGGTCAATGTCAGAGAACATTTATCTTTCCAGATGAACATTTTCAGACGCTGGAGATCGATTTAAATTTCGTGCCTTCAGTTCGGATCTGTGCAAATTCATGAGCTTAGTGATGTTAAGCCTTGTCTATCCAACATAATTCTCGCCTTTTTTGCAGGTCACGAGGTATATCGCATTGCTCGTTTTACAATCTGATATCCCCTTTATGTATGACCGTGCCTTGTTTTATGAGAAAAATCACAGTGTCTAAGCGTACAGTTAACCGAAACGGAAGTTGCTGATCTGTACGCCGATGATCACATAGTTGCTTACAGAAAACCCTGCGACATCGAATTATTTATTGGTAAATAAACCAAGTTTAATGTGCATTTGGAAAAAAATATTTCTGTGGTAAGTAAAACGTTAATTGTAAGTCCTCCTGTGATCATACAGACTTAAAGGAATGGTTAGTATTGTTTTAATCCATCATCGTTCCCAAGTCGATCAGTGAAAATAGGAGCAAAACATTGAACAAAACGGGACGTTTTGGGCTCAAATTTCTTTGTGTAAATAGATTTTGGACCATATTTGTTTTGGTATGGGAGAAAATTCATTTATTCAACTTGTGTACTTCGTTAACATGAATTTAAACGACTTAGCAACGAGGAAATGATACTTTCTTTATGGTACTGTAATTGATAAGACTGTACGCATAGTTGCAACAGTACGCGATCGTTAGTTGCTAACAGATGCCTAACATCTGTACGCATAGTTGTCAAACCAGATCATTAATAATTTATGGTTCCAGTTAATGTTTTCTGATTATATCGACAGATTATCATTTTAGCTTCAGTTAACCTTAATAATTCTTGCACGAGAACCTGAAAAATGCATATGTTTCAACAAATTTGCTCATTCTTTTAATAATTCAATTGTATAAACAAATAACTGATCTTGGCTTCTGTTTCAAAATCAGATTTGTCTTTAAATCCTTTGTTAGCTCTTTATGAAAGGAGGCGTGAAAAAAACGACTATAGTTCAACCGAGCTATATCAGTGGTAAGACCGTGTAAGATATGCAGAGGCCCGCTGTAATGCTTTCATTTCTTCTCTGAAGTGCGAACAGTAGAAGCCATAATATAGCTGGACAAATACGCGTTAGTACTTCAACCATAGTTTCTAAAGATTTCATAGAATGCTCCAATCAGATTAACATAATCTCTGAAATCTAACAAAGAAAGTCGGCCAAAATGAAATCCAACTCGACATTTTAACGACCTTAAACATGAAATTCTTAACAGTTGCAGACGTAATTGTAGACTAACTTAGCTCAGTCACGAAGTGGTGGATTTCAAAATCTGAAACCACTGTATGGAATTTTCCTGTCAAAGACCAGATTGTTAAAGTCTATGATATTGGATAATATTTGTGCATAATGTATATTTTTGCCAACACCGTCAGGGATTTCAGCAGGTTTATACTAGGTTTTATTTGATGTAACAATCAGGGGATTTAGGATTTCTAGCAATTATCGGTGTCTTATTTGCAAATTACCAATTCGTTCATATGGTTCAAAAGTAGATCAGAGTAAAAAACCTATCAATATATAGCTCAAAAAGTGCTTGCCAGTTCTAAAATGTGATCACATAAGGTTTTATTTTTGATTAATAATACATTAGATTTGGTGGATTCCTTTGATTGGTTCCTTTAACAAGTTCTTGCTTCATTGATGCTTTTCAGTTGATCAGTATATGATGCACTTATGATCGCAACTGTTCGTACAGTCTGACATTGAAATACTGCAACTTTGCGTACAGTCTTGTCACTTTCGGTTGCTGCACAGAAAGACCATTTTCTCGGTGCTAATTCGTTCAAGCACCGTTCAATGCATTTTGTGAGCGTTGGAAATGATTTTTCTTTCACGGGAAGTCAAATATATACCTTTCCAATATATACATTATAAAATATGAGGTCACAAATGCAGATTTTCTCCACTCTTTTTCCCCATTTTGTACTGATCAAGTGTGAAAAGATTACAGATTGCAACTTAACTAGCCGTTAGTATAAGCTTTCAAGATCACAGTAAGACTATTAATCAACGATGTACTTATTATAAAAATAATTTCTGCAAAAAGAACGTTTAATTTGAATATATTTTACAAATAAAAAGCCGATGTCGCGTGTTTTTCTGTAAGCAACTATGTGATCATCGGCGTACAGATCAGCAACTTCCGTTTCGGTTAACTGTACGCTTAGACACTGTGAAAATGCGTTGGTAGGAGTCATGAGTGCACATGTTTGGCATCTGGAAATACGCATGGAGCAGACCGACATTCACTGCAAGTTTCAGTTGAATTTTGCTCGGACCAGAATATCATGGAGACTTTTGGGTTTCAAGAAATTCAAGGAAATCTAACTTCCTGGTTCAAAGTGAAAGTGAAATTAGGAAGTAAGTTTTCCTTGAATTTCTTGAAACCCCTAACATTATTTTGACGAATTGGCACTAAAAATTGTATACCAGCATATACTTATTGCAGGTATGAGTTGCTTTGGTATACTGTTCATGAATTTCAGAGTTCTCATGCAAATGGTTTTTCTTTTGTTTTAGTATGTGCTGGGTAATTAGAAAATGAATTAGACTAAACTGAGCTTGCAAACATTTACTGCATCCATAGCTAAATCCATTTATTTACTAAAATCTAGGTGGCAATAAGTATTTCCCCCAAAATTCATTTTTTGAAATTTTAGCCTGTCCTCGCCATTTGCAATCTTTGCGATACCTTAACTGTGTCGATCTGATCTAAATTCCACTTTTTTTTCCTTCGTCACGTCAATACACTGATGTATGCTTCGTGTGTTTAACCTAAATGGATACATGCTTATGCTGCGAACTGATTCAGCCCCGCCACAGCGCCTAGCCATATAACCAACACCTTACCAGCATCACCAAAACAAGAAAAGAAGAAATAATTACACTGATTTAAATATTATGTGACACTGGTTGTTGATTTATAAAGTATATATAATGCTATGATAAATAATAGAAATGTCTTTGATTTGGAAAGGGTTAAGAAACTTTGATTGACATACTAACATGGCATACATTTGTTTTAGACTAAATTGTTAAGAGCTGATATGACCCAGTTAATATCTCATATGATTTCGTCTAAGTTTTATTTAAAAAAACATTTTTAGAAAAAAACTGTTTTAAATTGTGTACATAGGGATAACCATGGTTGTGCTTCCTTAATGGGAAAATCATCATAAATGTCATATGTGACGATAGTTAGTCTAGTCACTTGATACATTTTAGGGCAATTTTAGCTTCATTTCATTTATATAAATTTGAATAAACAAAATGTTTCGAAGTTTCTTTAGTTCTCGAGATTTTGATGGTCGATGTTAAAAAGTGTAACTGTATGAATTGGAATAGACGGAGAATAACTTTGAGCGCTACTCAATATTTGCACAAATATATGAACCGTGCTTAACGGCCTTCAAAGATAATTTTTGAAAACAATACTTATTGAATATAGGGGGCGACTTTTCTCGACTGCTACAATGCACAAACAACGCTAATGTGATATTTGAATAGATGAAAAAGCCATCGAACACGACAAATATCAATATATTGTAGGTTCGGTTTGACTGAGCTTGTTAATTTACAGTCCGTGACTCGGGTTGGTCCATGATCAATAAATACAGAAATACATGAACCGTGCTCAAAGGCGTTCAAACATAGCAATTGTAAAAATAGTACGGGTCGACATTTTACGGCCGCAACAGGGCTAAAACAACATTATTTTAAACATAAAATAACAACATTTGATACTTTCCTTTGTTAACCAGCATGAAGCATTGCTCATCAGGCTCCTATGCAAGATTTCCTGAAAGCTGGTTAATTTTGGGCAGTCTTAAGGTAGTTATACAATATTTTCCAATTTTATGGCCAAAATCCCCAAAAAGTTAAATATTGATGTCTAAAAGAGGTTCGAGCAACCCTACTGATGCATGCACCAATGCTCTTTGTTGAAAATCCCTAAATATACCTCCCGCCACACCAATTTTTTGATGCACCATATATTTTGACGCACTGTTTGTTTTCACCTCGCTTCTAAATATGTGATTTCCTAATGATGTAATTATACTGCAAAATGATCAGTTAACTACGGAAGCTTGTAAGTACCCCCGGAATGAAGACATGAAGTCATCTCTTTCGCCGTGTACAACATAACAAGACGAAACAATTACAACGACAAGCCTCTATATAGGGGAGACCGGGGCTAATACGGCCCCATTTTAAAAAAAACATGCATTTTTTTAATGAATTCAAAATGTAATTCTCTACAAATGTTCATAAATAGTAAAGAAATTATATGGCCTTGATTACCCCTGAACTTTAAATGAAGTTTCTCTTTGAAAGAAATGGTAATTGGTTTTCGAAGTAATAAGGTCAAAGTGGCCAAACTTGCCCCGACATTGGGGCAAGTTTGGCTACACCCTGGGGCATGTTCGGCCTTCGGGAAGATTTTTTAAAAATTATTTTCTTATAGACTTAAAAAGCATAATGTACACAAATGAAGGCTTAGAAATCAACTTTCATTAACAATAATTTTAAACATGTTTTATATATGACGTGTGTTATATACGTATATAAATCCACTTGGGAGCGTGTGCATTAAGTGTTTACGAGCACAGAAATCTGAATTTCTATCAGAAAACATTCAGACACCACATAAACGACATTTCACCCTATATGCCTATATATTTGTAGGTAGGCATATAGTGTAAAATGTCATATATGTGATGACTGGATGTTTTCTGTTGGAAATTAAGGTTTCTTTGGTATGAGAACGTATATGTGTTCGTGTTGGTTGTTGTTGTTGTAATGTTCTAACTCCTTTCTATATACGTCTGGTGTCTCGGAATAACCGTAATATGTTTTCTTTTTTAACTTCGCACTATGGTTAGGTATGTTATAAAATATACAAAACCAATCGTAATAATTCTTACAAAATACATTGATTATGTTAGTGTAGATTTTAGAATGAGAATCCTACCTATCATAATATACCGATCAGCTAAAACATGTAATTTGCTGCATATAATCGTATAACTAAAGTAAGAAAGGACGCTTTTTCGAACCAAAACAGGTTTTATCTAAGCTTTGATAGTAAATACACTTCATTTTATAAAATACACGAAGTTTTCATCAAGAAAATAAAACTCTGCTGGAGCAAAGGGGTTATTTGGCTACTAGCCGAACATGCCCCGGCCCCGATGGCCGAACTAGCCCCTTGCTAACTGTTTATAAACATCACGTGATACATGCGTGTATAGTTTTGAAGGTGAAAAGAACAAGCTGTGACCTAACTGAGGAGTGTTTTAACATGTTGCATATGTAAAATTAAAGTTCTTATTACGAAGCAACTCATGGCAAATAAAAACTCAAATATTTGTGAAAAATTTACTTAACCGTCAAAAAAGCCAATTTTCTTTCACAAAATCAAAAATTTTGTTAATATAGTCGCCATTATGTACATACAACATTAATTTCGTTACAAGAGACATTACATTTGTCGACTTGAAGTAACATGGTTGTCGACATATTTCTTGTCGACATACAGTTTAATAATAAACAAGTTCTCTAAAAGATGACAAAAAACTTAAGTTATGTGAACATGTCGTAAAATTAATGCATCTTCACAACATAATTTAATCGACAAAATGAGGTAGTTCAGTATCTCATTTTGTCGATAAAATTATGTCGTGAAGATGCATTATTTATACAACATGTTCACATACCTTAAAAGTTTGTCGTCATATTTTAGACAACTTGCTTTTTCTTACACTGCATCAACAAGAAATATATCGACATTCATGTTACTTCAAGTCGACAAATATATTAATGTAAGTAAGTCGGGATTCTGTCTCTTGACATAACAACATACCTTTTATCATCATGACGTGGTATATAGAAGCATGTCGTTGTAATTTTGACGACTTGCTGTGTTGTTCAACATGTTCAAGTCGACGGGAATGACTTAATGTTTTCATTCCGGGGTACATACAAGCATCGGTAGTTAACATTCATCTGACCATTTAATAAATTAAAGTGTGTAAATTATGCAAATTGAAGCCAGTAAAACAGCATTGTTTTATGATATAGTAAAAATAACACAAATCACTTAATACTTTTTCTCTTGTTGTATAAATCCTTAATATTGGTACCATTTTACACAATTCTAAACAAATTTTCCTCTTGTTTGCAACAAATGACAAATCTAGCATCAGTCATGTGATGGGCATGAGTGCAATATAATGTTGTACTAAAATATGTCCTTGTTGTAAATCCCTTACATTTTATATTGTTTCCATACATTTTTAACTTCATTTGTAATTTATCAGCATTGTTATTTTTCACTCTACAATATCAAAATATTAAAACTGCAAAGGACACTACCCCAGGAGATATGGTTAGTCGTGGAAAACAGGAAAGATACAGCCAGTCATCCGAGAGTGAAGTCTTTTCGCACTTAAAGCAGACTAGATGCAGAATCTTTAATAAAATTCCGTTTTACAATTTTTTACCATGATATACAACTATTGTCGAAAACTTATTCTAGATGATTAAAATAACACCATTCATGTTCTTTTGTTGTGCCAGATGCAAGAGAGTGTGTAAATTTACTTTTAACAAATTAGAAATGTGGTTACATTACATGCGTCAAAATATGTGGGTGAAGACCAAAGTTAGTATTTTTTGGGTTGTCATGTAAACTTGTTTCTTGCTCTACAAAAAAATTCTTGATATTTTTTTTATAATTTCAGTTTTATTCGAATAAGGAAGGATGTATGTTCATGATATTAATGTTTAGTTCAAAATGAACATTCAATTTAAAAAGTTGTTTTGGATTTAAAGCTAAAGTGCGTCAAAATACGTGACAACAGGATATTTATACAAAATGTTTCGTGACAGGAAACCTATTTATTTAAGCTGGTTTTAAGCCAGAAGAATCCTATAGAATACTGATGCTACCTTATTTGAATGGACTTTTGTTCTAACCTCACTCATATATTGCAGACATATTCATTTGTGTTGTTTTCTTTGTTTTTATAGGATTTACGTGATTTTTATAACATCACTATACAATGCGCTGAAGATGGCAGTTACAACAGCTAGTAAAGCGAAAAAGTACTGAAATATAAATATGCAAAAAGTTACAAATTACTTCCATATCCATATTAACATCCATAGATAAAAAATCATAATATTAAAATTTAATAATCTCTTATTATTTAAAAAGTGAAATACGAACATCAGGAATGGCCACATTCAGTAGACACAGCTTCCCTCCACACACAACCAAACAGTAGAGAGAAGATAACGGGGTTGTACAATGATCAGATTAAAAAAAGAAGCCACAAATAATTAACGAACCCGATGGGTAACCGCTTTGGAGCGGTCAGTGGCAAAACAATTTACCACTGGGTTTTTAACCAGGTTCTATGGTGCACCAACCTTACACTTGCCCCAACAAGTTCTGACATGAGGAAACAACTACTAGTATTCTTTGTAAAATAACTCCAACCCACCCATCAACTTGACAATGTTGCATGCAAAGCACACAAATATATAAAACTTAAGAAGCTAGTACAAATTGTTTTGGTGAAATAACTCCAACGTACCTATCGACTCGACAATGTTGCGTGCAAAGCACACAAATATATATAAACGTAAAAAAGGTAATAGCATTATAATGCAAAGGAGCGAATACTCAATGACCTTTCAGACACCAAAGACGACCCTGGAGTCAAATGAGCAGGAACATAATGACAGGGATAAATTTGAAACAGAGCTTCTTTTAGGCAGCGTAGTCCAGTGGTATATCGAGGAGTCTAGCTCCAGTCCGGCCGGTAATTTCCATGAGCAAAGAAATTAAGCCATCATTGCTTATCTCCACCCAGGTGAGGAACATAAGACATTGTTTTGTGGCTGCTTTCGGCGCCGACTGTTAACGGAAGACTTATATCCATATATCAGGGGGTAAAAGTGAAAGCCGATTGAATATAGTTAATTCCAGACTATAAACTATCCATAACCTTTACACGTCTTACAAGATGTCCCCATAAACCTTCACTCACTCTTTAACCCCTGCCACCGTCGTTCAACCAAAAAGGTAAGCATAGCGATCAAGTGTAGATGATTTAATCACCGGGCATGCAGAGCGCTGTAGAATATCATGTTTGTAACCTTTTTTTGAAATTTACAGATTGGTTTTACGAAAAACTATGACAAATTAACATTAATTTAATTAATAAATTTATCTTCTTTTTTAAAACAAATTTCAATAACAAACTGGCTGTAAAATACTTTGTTGCAAAAGTGATTTTTTGAAATCTTAAACTGTTTCATCATTACAAGCTTTAGAACATCGAACACGTTGTAAGATAAAAACCCCAAAAGATGTTGCACGAGGAATATCGCCATCTAAAATCGGAAAATTTACTTTATTGACATTGAAATCATCACTTTTTTCATGTATGCTAGTATTGAGGCAATTATTTGCGATTCCGCAACCATTTTTAACTGAAAGATTTAGATCAAGGAAGTTTCCTTGCTTTTCTGAAATGTTCGCTATATTTAAGCTTTATTTCATTAGGATAAATTTTATCAACCATATATGGAAAATGGTTATTATATTTATTCAACAAATCATCCAGGTAATAAACTGTAAAAATGCTCTTTTTTAATTACAAGGAAAAAAAGGTTTTATTTTCTCTTGCATTTCTTTTTTTTCAATGAGACTGGTGATCTTGTCTCTTATTATATTACAAGGGAGTGAGGTGTACTAAGTTCAAAAATCATAAGTTGACAGAACCATTAAAAGTAATTTGATTTAAGCTTCTTAAAAACGTCACCTGAGTTTTAATAGACCAAAAACAGAAATGTGCCAGTGGTTTCAAATGATAGTGCCTCTAGCTGGGAGCGAACACGCACCTTCACGGCGACAGCGCCTAGCCCTTCAAAAACATTTTCACAATACCTAATGAGTATTTACGTATGACTGTAAGACAACATGCTAAGAGTATCGATAATTTAGCAGTTTTGTGAGAGTTGACGATACATCTAACCTTATATGGTGTTTTGTGCATTTTAGGCAAACAATACATAGTAGGAATTTTATCTTGTTTTTGGCTCAACATTGATTCTTAACTTTGAAATATGTAGAGTGTGTGCAGCAACACTATCACTCTCTGATGAGGAGGTCAATGTGTAAACATTAGTACTATTTAGCTCTTCTGTTTGAATATTAATATAATGGATAAGGCACACTATAATTACATTTTTGAAGCCTTATCAGCATATGTTTAAACAAATCTGTTGTGAAAGTTTTGAACTCCTTTTTTTAAAGATGAAAGTTGAAAACGAGGTCATGATGGTTATAAAAACATGTTTCTATTAGAGAAGGATAAACGAGTGTCAAAAAGAGTTTAACGACTCTGCAATTTCAGGGGTATAAAATCTTTGTCCGATGGAATTCTATATTTAGGACCTTTGTAAATTAAATTATGGAATATATAGTCTTTGATAACATTTAGATATCCCGTAACGATATTTTAAAACTGAACAAAACTGAACATGAGTTTGGTATATTTCAATAATTTGTATGTCACTGGTAATTTTATTGTTATTGAAAATTATGTTTCTTGTTGGTATTTATAACAAACGATAAGTGTTTCACTATTCTTAAAATAATTAGCTAAAGCCAATTCAACCGTCTTTTCTTAAAATATATTTGAGGGGGAGAGGAGGTCAATAAAATATATTTCTTTCTTTGAAAAACAAATTTTCAGGAAATGTCTTTGATGATCAGATTCCAAGTCAATCATTGATCTGTGAACATGCCTAGTGTAACTCTGAGTAATGCTTGCAAATTCATTAAGTTGATGAGTTCTTATAATAATGTAATCTGCTTCCTCAACCAAATCTGTAATATATAGAACACAGAAGCCAAACGTGAAACAATAGCATGTGTACCAGAGTGTTAATATTTTGAAGGTCATAATGGAACAATGAACAAGTG
Organism: Corbicula japonica; assembly: GCA_038501625.1. Taxonomy (NCBI): domain Eukaryota; kingdom Metazoa; phylum Mollusca; class Bivalvia; order Venerida; family Cyrenidae; genus Corbicula; species Corbicula japonica. The sequence continues at coordinate 92,892 of JAZAYU010000936.1, read as the reverse complement.
ATTTTCTTTTGAGGTAACCATTAGTTTTGCTTCAGTGCGACCTCGATTTTCGTTTTCGTATTTTAAGAAAATCAAAAATGTTAGAATCAGGATTTTTTTAATGTTGCCTTCTTGACAAGTATTATCATTTAAACCAAGTGGGTAAGGCGTTTGAAATTTATCAATCCATGTATGATCCGAAATACGTATAGCTTTTAAATGTTTGTTGAAGCATTAAGAGTTGCTGATAAGGTTATAGTAAATGTTTGCCAGCTCATTTTAGTCTTATTCATGTTCTAATTACAAAGCACATACTAAAACAAAAGAAAAACCATTTGCATGAGAACTCTGAAATTGATGAACAATATACCAAAGCAACTCATACCTGAAATAAGTATATGCTGGTCTACAATGTTTAGGGCAAATTCATCAAAATAATGTTAGGGTTAACAAGAAAACCTTACTTCCTGGTTCAAAGTGAAAGTACTTTCACTTTCACTTTGAACCAGGAAGTAAGATTTCCTTTAATTTCTTGAAAACCCTTACATTATTTTGACGAATGGGCACTAAACATTGTAGACCAAATCTGTGTGTCACAATCACAAACAAGAGGATCCATAGGACCCTGGGTAGCGCACCTTTCAACAACTGCTCGATAGTTGCAAGTGTTGTGTGCGAGTTTGGTAAAAATCAAGTAAACAAATTAAGCTTCCATTGTAAAGATAATGTCAAAATAGCTTACTTTGGCTCTTTCAATAGCCATAACTCTGAAACCCATTATGGATTCTAGCCGGTTCAAGAAAGTCGAGGTCTTAGAGTAACTCAAATATTGAACAAGTCTAATTAAATTCAAATAAAAAATGAAGCAGCTGTCTATATAGTTAATTTTGGCACTTTCGGGGGCCATAACTCTGGAACCCATAATGCAGTATAGCAATTTCAAGAAAGGAACCAAGATCTTATGGTAATGAAAGGGTAGATCGGACCAAAATTAAGACCACTAGAGTTCAGACAAGTTTTCATTATAACTTGACCTAGTGACCAAGTTTTCAATGTCACATGACCAAGTTTCGAACTTGGCCTAGATATCACTGAGATAAACATTCTGACCATGCTTGAAGAAGATCGCACCAAAATTTAGACCTCTAGAGTGCGGACAGGCATTTTCTATAATTTGACCTAATGACCAAGTTTTCAAGGTCACATGACCCAGTTCCGAACTTGACCTAATAGAATTGAGATAAACATTCTGACCAAGTTTGAAGAAGATCGGAAGAAAATTAAGCCCGCTAGAGTGCGGACAATCTGTTTCTAAAATTCGACCAAGTTACCTAGTTTTCAAGGCCACATGCCCCATTTACAAACTTGACCTTGATATCATTGAGGTTAATATTCTGATTAAGTTTGAAGAAGATCAGTCCAAAATTAAGACTGCTAGAGTGCGGGCAAGCTATAATTTGACCTTGTGACCTAGTTTTCAAGGTCGCATGACCTAGTTTCGAATTTGACATAGACATCATTGAGATAAACATTTTGACCAAGCTTGTAGAAGATCAGACCAAAATTAAGACCGCTAGAGTGCGTACAAGCTTTTTCTATAATTTCATCTAGTTTTAAGGGTCACATGGCCCAGTTACAAATTTGACATAGGTATCATTAAGATTAACATTCTGACCAAGTTTAAAGAAGATTGCGACAAAATTAAGTTCGCTAGAGAACGGAAAAGCTTTTTCTTTAATTTGACCTAGTGCCCTGGATTTCAAGGTAACATGACCCTGTTACGAACTTGACCTAGATATCATTGAGATAAACATTCTGACCAAGTTTGAAGACGATCGGATTAAAAAGACCGCTAGAGTGCGGACAACAATTGTTAACGGACGCCGGACGACAGACGCCGCACGAAAGACGATCACAAAAGTTCATCCTGTCACTATGTGACAGAGTAGCTAAAATATCACAAATATCCCCTTAATAAGCCGTTAAAAAGCATTTTTAGATATAGATACTTCTTATTCTATTTAGTATAAAAACATTTCGAACAAGAAATATCACTTATGACAGTAGATAATTGGCAAAGAGTAGATATCTACACAAGTTCATTCATACTCGTTCAGGCAAAACAACAAACAACACCGTCTTAATTGTGTTACTGACTCCTCTTTTTGCGATACTGATTGAAAGTAAGACTTCCGTTACGTATAAATTCGTATGTTTTTTACCCTGTTAAAACCCGAAACGTTAATCTGAGTAAAGTTTAAGTTTGAATGTAGCATATGAAACGTATTTCTCCGGTACAGGTATATTTGGAATGTTATATAAAATTATCCCTCATATAACGGTAAAATCCGTAATTTGTCATTACGGTTTTCAACTGTAAAACAGCAAATTGCAGAGTTTTGTTAAAATCACGAATCTCAAAGCTTTGTTATGTTTTGGGTGAAACCCGCTATGTGTGAAACCCCAAAGTTTGGGTTATTGCTGAAATATAAAATTCAAAAACACAGAACACATCTTAATATATGTAGCCACCGTTTCATGTTGGAAAGAAGCAACTCTTTTATATTTTTTCAGACTGTCCAGATTGTGACTGTTGAGTTTGATGAAGAATATACCGGTATATAAGTAAGTGAATAAAGTTGACTACTTACCTGGATTAGGACCTCCAAGTATTTTAAACATAGGCACAACTGAAACAAAATGTGCATATTGAGGTAAGTCTGACATTTTGATTTCAATGCGGAATAAAATAAAGTAAATAGCTCATACATAAAATAATAATAAAAAAACATAGAATATTACCCATCTGCAGTTGATTGCTTTGCTAACCCCTTTGTTTGCACGACGATGGCAGGGGATGGTTGAAAGAGTGTGTAAAAGATTCGAGATAAATCTTGCAGAAAGTGGACGATCGATCTGTTTTTCCTGCCATCGTGTTCAAGTTGATTCCAGGTGCTCGGGTCTAGGTAAGGTCACTGAGTACCCACAGGTTTTGCTTGACTAGCTGCTTATATATTTTTTAGATGTTTGTATGTTTTTGCATGTAAAATTGATGAAGGTAACAAGTGGGGCTGAGATAATTCTCTAAGACAACTTATGCCTGTTTGTTCATATGAGAACATAATGGGGCAAGTGGTAGGTCGGTGCATCCTAGAACTTCGTTTAAAACCCCAGTGGAATTTTTTTTTTTAATTCTCAGTTTGCGTTAAATGTTTCAGGTGTCTTATTAAAACTAATCATTTTATAAATCCATACTCATTTTTCATCTCTACCTTTTGATTGTGAGGAAAGATTGTGTGTTCTATGTGGCTATTCCTGATATGCATAATTCACATTTTGTATTATTTATTTTAGTGGTTTCGAAAACATTTTCAATAAAATGGTTAAGGTCATGAAAGAATGTTTGCCTTTTGAACTATTTGCTGTAAAATGTTGGACTTCATAAGGGTAAAATCAGACATAAAAACGGAAAAATGGAGGAGCGGAGAGGTTACCAACATCCAACAACCCACCCTGAAAAAACTGACATTCAGGTACCCACACCATTACTTCTACTACGCCTAAAATATTTACTTCAACACGTTTTATCATTACATAGACGCCCATTCCCCTAAAATCCCTTTCCCTATTTTATTTACAATTCTAATCATAGTGACATTGAAAAAAAATGAAATATGCATATCAGGAATGGCCACATCCAGCATACACAGCCTCCCCACACAGCCAAAAAGTAGAGAGGAAAAGAGAGCATGGTATTATAATAATCAGTTTCAAAATGGACGCAACAAACAATTAACGAAAGTGAGAACCAGAGGGGTTACCGCCTTGGAACGGTCAGTGGCAAAACAAATTGCCACTAGGGGTTTAAACCAGGTTCTAGGGTGCACCAACTTCACACTTGCTTTTTATAAGAAAAATACACGATAGTCTATTTTCCTGCAGTTTCAGAGGAAGTAATACTTCTATAATGATTTGACATACTAACTATCCTATTATTTCTAATGCAAATACGACTGCGTATGACACAGAGTTGATAAAATGATAGACAGAAAATAAGCATAACAGAAAATGATAGTGCCTCTAGCTGGGAGCGAAGCCGCACCGTCACGGCGACAGCGCCTAGCCCTGCAATTCCTGCGACGCAACCAATTGAGCTAACCGGGACAACCCCAAAAAAGGTTGATCGGATAGCCCTGATATACGTAACAATCACTGCATGACATCGGTAACGGGTTATTTTACTGATAACAGTACTGACTATATGTACGGGGAGTGTATATCATTTTAACGACATGGGGCACCACGGCAAGATACATGCTTAGGTTAAAATGTTCACAGCATTTCACAACAGTGTGTCATTTATCCTTAAAAAGATTGACAAGAGATCGTTATTCTATAAAGGTTACTCTTCGTCCTAACTGAAGTGATGCAACACAAAAAACCGACTCTTGGTTTTTATTGCTAAAAATGCTATCAAACAAATGTCATAACCGTAATGTTATGACCCGGATCATATTATTTTGACATGGGGTGTCATAATATAATGACATGGGGACATAATAATATAATCGGGGTCCATCTCGGGAAGGGGTCATTATTACAGGACTGGTTTTATCCGCGTTTGTTTTATTTTCTCTATTATTCGCGAATTGCTTTCCTCGAAAATTCATAAATACCGCAAATATATGATGACTTTCCATATATCCGAAAATATGTTACTAAAATAGATTTGTTTATTACTTTAAACGCCACAGACCATTTTGGCCATCATTTGTTTAATATTTGATTTAATAACTAGTATTAAAATTGGCAAAAAAGTATAAAACGATTATTGCCTTAACATTCTTTTTTCGCCATTTCTTGTTTACGACCGGCCGTGAGCGCGACGACGTATCGAATTAATTAATACGCGACTAAAGAAAAAAGCCGATGTTTGAAAACCATTCGCGAAATTTGACCTCGCGGAATTTAAGCATTTTACAGTATTTAAAAGGGTTGTCAGAAAAGGGTCTTTACATTCACAAAATGTTCTAATTGGTCATTTTTGTCCGCAATTGTTCATTAGAAAGACATCGACCTAACTCTGCATTAGTGATCAGTTGCCAACAACCAACAGTCTCCCAGTCTTCAATTTAAGCTTTAATCTTGTTATTATTGACTGACTTTAGAACAATTTGACGCGAGTTGACCTAAATTTGGCTTAAAATGCATTTCATGTAATAAGAGGTCAAGCAACCGGAAAAATGCTCTAAATTGCTTGTAATAGGACAACTCGTACATAAGTAGGAACAACACAAAAATATTTTCCAGCAGCATTTTTGCTTGAATAAATCCCATTTAAAGTATCCAACTTGTAATTACCTCCCTTTAAATTAAAAAATGTTCTTAGACTAATTTTGACCATGCGATGTAAGTAAATGATATTGGCTTCGTTTAAGAAAACAATATAAAGATTTAAAAGATATTTCATAACTGATTTAGAGAAAACAGTTTTCTTCACAACCACTTTTGACATAGAGAAGAAAAGAAACTAGAATGCATTGTTTACAGATACAATTGATGACAATTAGAACTGTGGGTGAGTGTATGCTAGATATAAAATAATGGCCGGATGACATTCTCGTTCAGCTTAGTAAAACACTGTATTGACTGTGTTACCGAGTAGATTTTTGCGATACTGTGTCGAGACCTTAAGGTAGTGGCGGACAAAACACCATATAGTAAACAAAGGCAAGTACCTTAATCATGTCACGATTTCTACCTAATCGATTTATGTATGAGGCAACTGTTTTCAATGATTGATTCACAAATGATTCTTGCACACGCAACTCTCCGAAAAATGCCCCATCAGATCCGAATTTTAAGTAAAAATGAACGAGTTTGGTTGGGAAAAGAATCTAACGCGAGCAATCGTGTATGTTTTGCTTGATAGTTTGTTAAAGAATACAATAAAGATAAAAACCATGAATATCAAATTGTAGGTATTTCTTTGCCCAAACGACCTCACTAAATGCCTGCATGCTTTTTTTTGCTGTGTTGCCAAAATCATTCCCAATAAAGGAAGTCTCCATGAGACTTAAATGACACACCGAACATTTCGCCTGATACTGAGTCGACACGGTCAATTTTATTCAAAACTGCTACTGAGTAGCACTTAAACAAGATACAGATTGGATCTGATTTTATCAAATTAGTTTTCGACCTCTCACATCTGTTTGAAAAGTATCAATAACATGTGTTTTTGTGTTGTTTTTTCTCTATATTTTTTTCTTAAATAAATTTTCATAGTTATTTAGTTTGGTAAAACTGGGTTTTTTTCTAACTGTTTATTAGTTATGGCCAGGGAGGGTGGGGAGCTTGATCGGGGATCATTACAGCAGAGTTATAAAATCGGATTTACAAACGACAAAGTATGTATTTAATAAAAGAAATAAGATAGCGACAGTGTTTTTGTCATCTTGATCATCATTTATGAAACTCAAAACAAAAGATAAAGCTTATTTGAAATTAAAAATATTCTGTTTAAATTGGGAATTAAAAGTGAATTTAATGAAATAAACACTGTTTAGTATGAAAATAAAATAAGTTATTTATGTCTATCTGATTTTTTGCAAATTTAAGAAAACAGCACGACTCATTTTGTAAGTTTTAAAGGTGCTGTTGTTGTTGTTGTTGTTCAGTAAGTGTTAAATATAATCCTTTGCTGTTGTTGTCGTTGTTTTAAAAGAAATAAGAAAATGTTAGTATGTAAATGGCGCCCACAGGGGTCCCGTGCCGTCCTAATCACGATTTAGCTAAATAAATAATGGTAATTTGATACTCTTAACTGACAGTTAGTATTCATGACTGTTAGAAAACAAAAACTGGCAAATTTTATTCTGATCTAATAACCTATAGTTCATTCTGATGATAACTGTTCAAAAACAACAACAACTGGCCAATTTTATTATGGTGACCTACATTTACATTCTGACTTACTAACCTTATTGTTTGACGGTGAACTGTACTACACTTTGACCTAATTTCGAATAATCATTCGCCTTTATTAATACATGAATGTTGCAATATATTCAGGCGACGTAACCAATATGTTTCTCTTTCCTTCGCCTTTGCATCTGTCCATGAACTCGATGCAACAGAGGTAAATGTCAGAAAACGTTTGTCTTTCCAGATGAACATTTTCTGACACTGGAGATCGATTTAATTTCGTGTCTTCAGTTCGGATCTGTGCAAGTTCATGAGCTTAGTGATGTTAAGCCTTGTCTATCCAACATAATTCTCGCCTTTTTTGCAGGTCACGAGGTATATCGGATTGCTCGTTTTACAATCTGATATCCCCTTTATGTATGACCGTGCCATTTGTTTTATGAGAAAAATGTGTTGGTAGGAGTCATGAGTGCACATGTTTGGCATCTGGAAATACCACATGGAGCAGACCGACTTTCACTGCAAGTTTCAGTTGAATTTTGCTCGGACCAGAATATCATGGAGACTTTTGGGCCTTCTGTAAGGCGACAAGTGGTTTCTTTGGGAAAATTCTGGTGAGATTGTCAGATTATTCAATGATAGTTTTTCAACCGCCATTGCTATGATGTAAAAAGCAACAAATACAAATAATTTTTAAGGTTTTGAAAGGTTTATAAACTAATTATAAAAATTAGAAAGAAATCACATATAAAACATGCAAGCAAATTGAACTATAAAGAGGCTAAGAATGATGTAATTTGTTTCATCCTGTCTGCCTTTAATGTTTTGAAACCGATCATTTTACTAATCGTGCTCACTTTTTATCTTCTTCTTGACTGTGTGAGAAGGCTGTGTTTTCTCACTTACTAGACAGAAAAAAATCTCTATTTTTAGCCGTGTGAGAATTCCTTATCCCCATGGATTTATCCTTAACTCCGCGTGCGCGCGTACTTTAGTTCTATTGCGCAACATATTGATTGAGCACTTTCATTATTGATTACGACTACGATATCATGATGCTAATTAGTAACGTCATTTAAATTTAATATATGACTTAATTAAACGAACTTTTTAAAACAGAACAAGCAGGTTTTTTATCAGGGCTTTGTTTAACATTTGGAATTAATTCTGAATGCTGGAATTGTTTACCGTGGTATGAGACTGTAAATGCTATTTTTAAGTGTTTCATTTTTATACCATTGTTGCAAGTGTAACGTGCCCCGAGCGGAAGGCACATAAAACAGACTATTTGTCTCAGCTTAGATATGTAATAATTTTTCTCTCAAACAAAATGATATCAACATATATGGCTGAGCAATGTATTTTGGTTAAACAATATAATAAATTTTTCTAAGCTACATTGCTTCAAAACGATTAGAATGATTTCTTAAATGATTGGGATGAAACACAATAATCAGGATTAGAATCAGCTGAACATATAACAATATTCCCAGGGCAATAAACCTCCTGGACAAAATAACTGATTTAAAAATAAGTTCCAACTCAATCAGAGTTCAAAACAAAACAATCTAACCTGAGCCCAGTAATCACGCTGAGCAATACAAACAAAGAACCACAATGATGTTTGGAACTTTTAAAACAAACCTGGGCAACTACAAGTTTCAAAATAATGCTCAACAAGGTTTGAACAATCAATAATTAAACAAAACCCTAAACAAACAACCTTCAACATTAAACTCAAGCCTAGCTTGTTGAGCAATAATGTTTCAGACGCATGTGTTTCCAGCAATTGTCTGAAGACACTATTAAAACCCTATCCTCAACTCCTACTCTGAAACTACCTTACAAGTGGATCAGACGCATGTGTTTCCAGCAATTGTCTGAGGTCACTATCTAAACTCCATCCTCAATACCTACTCTGAAGCTAACTTACAAGTGTCTCAGACGCATGTGTTTTCAGCAATTGTTTGAGGACACTAGCTTAAACAACCCTAGCTTCAACCAATACTTTCACACTAAAACAACCCGATCAATATGCCCTAGTACAGAGCTGAACTATATTATACCTATAATGCAGGCCAAAGTTGAATCCAAATTCAACGATGTGAACACCTCGACTATCAGAAACAGACTGCCTGATGTCAATGAGCGGCACTTGCTTTTATACCATTTGAAGAAATTCCTCGGGCTTTACCGTTCAACAACACTAATTTAACACAAAGTATTAAAATAACCAAAAAAGATTTTATCAGTTAGACTCGGTCAAAGCTATATCATCAAATAATTTTCCTCACATTACCCACGCCTCCGACTACATGCGTCCCGCATGAACACAATTTATTTAAGAAACCAATAATATAACTTGAAACTTCATCGTCAGACCTACTCACCTCTGGTTGAACCAAAAAACTGTTTCTCAACCTATGTAATTATCAGACTTCCTGAACTTCTCGGCCACACCACCATAATCATAAAATGTTTTCCTCACACATATATATCCACTTCTCACCTTATACCCTTTTATAAAATTACAATCTCTCGTCGTCTTTTCCTGCTCAGACAATAAATCTCTACCACCATTCCATCCGACTCTGGATGATAGGGTGTGGTTTGAGTCTTTTCTATTTCTAGCAATCGACACATTTCTATGAACAGCTGACTTACGAATTGCTTCCCTTGGTCCGAGTGTATTTTTCCCGGTACTCCAAGTCTGGAAACAAACTGTTCAACAACAATTCTCGCAACTATTTGAGACTCTATATTTGTCATGGGGAAACTTTCAACCCATTTTTTAAAATAATCGCCTATGACAAGAATGTACTGGTTGCCATTTTCTGTTTTCGGTAAAGGTCCAAGAATGTCTACTGCTATTCTTTCCAAAGGATAGCCACTTTGAACTAATTGCATTGGTGCTAATTTGGTAGGTTACGGACCCTTCTGATTGTTGTAGAACTCACACCCTGTTACATAGGCTTTAACATCAGCTTGTAGTCCTGGCCAATAGTAACGCTGTCTAATTTTGCTTAGTGTTTTCTTCACGCCAAGGTGTCCTGATGTTTTATTGTCGTGGGAAAATTTCAAAACATTTCTTCTTGACTAACTGGCATAATAGCTTGCCAGTTGGCAATATCTGTACCAAACACTTCAAATTTTCTGAACACACCATCATCCTGTACTGCAAGTCTTTCCCACCGATTACATAAGCGCTTCAGGAAAGAACTCTCTCTACAAAGTTCTTTCGTGCTAGGTTTGTTGCCATCAGATAACCAAGCTTTCAACTTCATAATATCACCATCGGACTCCTGGGTGGTTTTGATATCAGTAATTTCTTTGCATTAAGACACCTTTATCTGATTCACAGCTTCCAGGGGTTTCACTTGTCTTTCTTCCTGATCCTCTAGCCGACCGCACTGTTTGCACGGTATACGACTTATCCCATCTGCATTTTTATGCAATCTTCCAGCTCTGTGCTCAATCTCCAACCAGCGTGCAACCTGACCTTCAGGATTTTTGAAGTTCATTAACCATCTTAATGAACCATGATCGGTTCTTACTGTAAAAGTTCGACCATATAAATAATGCCTGAAGTACTTGACGAAATATACGAGGGCCCACAGTTCCTTACGAGTCACGCAATATTTTCTTTCAGCTTTCATCAATGTCCGACTAGCATATGCCACTACTCGTTCCTGTCCATTTATTTTCTGTGACAGCACCGCCCCAATTGCTAAGTTACTAGCATCTGTGTCCAAAATAAATGGTTGTGAAAAGTCCGGATGTGCTAGTATGGGCGATTGAACGAGTTTCTGCTTCAAGCATTCAAATGCTTGAGAACACTCATCAGTCCAAAGAAATTCACCGTTCTTCTCTGTCAGTCTATGAAGCGGCTTTGCTATCTCTGAGAAATTCATGATGAATTTCCTATAATAACTGCATAATCCCAGAAATGACCGCAGTTCTCGAACATTCTTTGGAATCGGCCAAGTCCGAATACAGTCAGTTTTCTTCGGGTCAGTTCTGACACCTGCTGAAGACACTATATGTCCCAAAAATTCTACTTCTTTTGCAAACAGAAAACACTTCTTCCCTTTTAATTTCAACCCTGCTTCTTCCAAACGTGTAAAAACTGTATCCAAATTCTTCAACATGTCCTCAAACGTTCTCCCGATGACTATAATATTATCAAGGTATACGAGACATATCTCCCAATTCAATCCTGTCAAAACTATTTCAATCAATCGCTCAAACGTAGCTGGTGCGTTGCACAAACCGAACGGCATCACTTGAAATTCAAAGAGACCTTGCCTTGTTGAAAAGGCTGTTTTCTCCCTATCCTCAGGCGCTACCTCAACCTGCCAGTATCCGGAGATCAAATCTAGGCTCGAAAACCATTGCGAACCTGCCAATTGATCAAGAGACTCATCTGTTCGTGGTAGAGGATATGCATCCTTCGTTGTTACCTCATTGAGCTTCCGATAATCCACGCAAAACCGTCTACTCCCGTCTTTCTTCTGGACCATGACCACTCCACTTTACCAAGCGCTTGAGGAATGCTGAATGATTTCTTTCTCCAACATTTCTTTGACTTGTTTATTCAGTTCAGCATTCATGTGTTCAGGCAGTCTTCTCACCGGCTGTTTTATTGGTCGAGCATTACCAGTTGGAATGGTATGTCTTATAATGCCTGTTCTTCCAAGATCAGACTCCGTTTCGGAAAAGATGTGCGAAAATTTCAGAAGTAATTTCGCAACTTCTTGTCTTTGATCATTACTTAAATCACTTGTTGCTCTTTTATAAAGATCGACCATATGCAATGGAAGCTTTATCATTTGCTTATTTCGATGAGCTGTTCGACATACCCTCGAGATCTGACTAATTGTAGCAATATTAGTCCCCGGATAAATAACGTGAGTTTCATCTGACAAATTCATAATTCTCATTGGAAAACTTTCGCTTGCTTGTACTAATGTCCGAGCAATCAAACCTCTTTGATCCATCGAGTCGCACTTCGTAGGTTCCATCAGATATAAACCTTTAGGAACATGCTCCTTTACGCTTCCTTTTAGGATCATCTCAGATCTAGCAGGAATTTCCGTTTTCTCGGATAAAACCACCCTGAAACAACCAACTGGACCAACGCAATTTAACTTGCATCGTTTTCCTCGAATAGTCATACTGTCATTCAAAACATCGACAATTATCTTCTGTGACTTCATGAAATCTAGCCCTAGTATAACTTTCAATTTCGGCCACCAGAACATCGATAATTGTCTCAAAACCCTCTATTTCAATCCTGACACTTGTACAACCTTTGTTCTGAAGTGGTTCACCAGTTGCGGTAACGATGTCATGTTTGAAACTCTCGAGATTTGGTAAGTTCTGTATACCATCCATAAACTTTGAGGATATTATTGTCTGTGTAGCCCCCGTATCAATTCAGCATGTGGCTGGTAATCCATTAATTTTAGCCTCAACATAAAGACCCGATCCTGAACATGACGACGTCTTCACATGGCGTTCTTTCGAAGTATCCCTGCCATCTTTATTAGATTTCTGAAGCTTTGGACATTAGTACTTCGTATGCCCTTCCCTGACCACATTCATAACATCTAACAGTTTTCTTTGGAAACCTACTGTTATTATTGTTTCGTTTGCCAGACTCTGTTACTGGTGGTTCTTTATACCTAGATTTGGTATTTTCAGCTTTTGAGGTGGTTTGTCTGGGCAGAGCTTGAATTCATCTGACTCTGAAGACTTTTCATGGTCGCTTTTAACTCCTCCATCGACTTCTTTAACGTTTCAATTTCCTCATTCGGCTTTTGTTTAGAGGGTGCGTCTGATTTTCTTACTGTATGCAACAGCCCTTGACTCTCGGGCGTCTTCTTCTCAGCTCGGTTGAACGCCTCTAGTTCGACAGCATGTCTGACTGCATCGTTCAAACTTGTAGGCCGGGCTTGCTTTATCCTCAGCCTCATGTCTGAGCTTGAACGGGAGTCAATAAATTGTTCTTTTGCTAATGTCTCTCGTACATCAGCTGGGGCTGATGGATATGCAAGATTTGTTAATCTTCGTATATTTTGGCCCATTTCAGACAATGTTTCTGACGCTCTCTGTCGTCTGTCCCGGAGTTGTGCTCTGTAAAGTTCCGTCTGATTTGGCGGAGAAAATCTCTCTTCCAAAACCCTTGTAAGCTTGTCATAACTGTGTTTGCTCGAATTTAGGTTTCCGAAGACGCCCTGAGCTGGGCCTCTCAAGGACACAGCCAAGTAGAGACCTTTCTGCTTTTCTGTCCAGCCATTAATTTCCGAACATGCCTCAAAATGCGCTATATAGTCCAGCCAAGATCCGGAACCATCAAATGTTGCTGGTTTCACATAGACCTTGGGATCTTTCTTAGGTCCAGGACCTCTATCTTCCAAATCAAAATCTGGCATGTTGGTCCTCAACCTGTCATTATCTACTGTCACATTCTTTCGTTTTGTAACGAATCTGTCCCAACCCAAACATGTTCGATCACCATCCAATGTTGGGCTCTTGGTCACCTCTTTTGGTGTACCACGAGGCTTTTTGCTGACACCCTTCACTTCAGTATGTTCAAACCCTCTATGAACTTCTGAAGGAACGTATGGAGTGCTTGAAGCTGGGGGTACATCTGGCAAATCAACCAAACGTCGCTCTTGTCGGGTTTCTGGTTCTGGAGACCGTCTTGGGCTTGGCATCATTGTCAGTTCACTTATTTGCTTTTCGATGGTCATTTTTTCCAAATGCAACCTCAAACTTTCATTCTCAAGCTTGAGGAATTGCAACTCACGGAAAAATAAAGCCATATCCCTGTCATCAACTTCTGACATTTCCAGAGCGGTGTTCCCCCTATACTACTTATATAAATCAAATAATGCCAACAAATAACAAAGTATGTATCAACGTATTTCAACCATACAAATTCAACATAATATTAACGTGGATCGACTACTGGTATTGTAGTCCTGTGGTATCCCATGGCTGCCACCAATTTTTGTAACGTGCCCCGAGCGGAAGGCACATAAAACAGACTATTTGTCTCAGCTTAGATATATAACGATTTTTCTCTCAAACAAAATGATTTCAACATATATGGCTGAGCAATTTATTTTGGTTAAACAATATAATGAATTTTTCTAAGCTACTTTGCTTCAAAACGATTACAATGATTTCTTAAATGATTGGGATGAAACACAATAATCAGGATTAGAATCAGCTGAACATATAACAATATTCCTAGGGCAATAAACCTCCTGGACAAAATAACTGATTTAAAACTAAGTTTCAACACAATCAGAGTTCAAAACAAAACATTCTAACCTGAACCCAGTAAACACGCTGAGCAATACAAATAAAGAACCACAATGATGTTTGGAACTTTTAAAACAAACCTGGGCAACTACAAGTTTCAGAATAATGCTCAACAAGGTTTGAACAATCAATAATTAAACAAAACACTCAACAAACAACCTTCAACATTAAACTCAAGCCTAGCTTGTTGAGCAATAATGTTTCAGACGCATGTGTTTCCAGCAATTGTCTGAAGACACTATTAAAACCCAATCCTCAACTACTACTCTGAAGCTACCTTACAAGTGGCTCAGACGCATGTGTTTCCAGCAATTGTCTGAGGTCACTATCTAAACCCTATCCTCAACACCTACTCTGAAGCTAACTTACAAGTGTCTCAGACGCATGTGTTTTCTAGCAATTGTTTGAGGACACTAGCTTAAACAACCCTAGCTTCAACCAATACTTTCACACTGAAACAACCCGGTCAATATGCCCTAGTACAGAGCTGTACTATATTGGACCTATAATGCAGACCAATGTTGAATCCAAATTTAACGATGTGAACACCTCGACTATCAGAAACAGACTGCCTGATGTCAACGAACGGCACTTGCTTTTATACCATTTGAAGGAATTCCTCGGACTTTACCGTTCAACAACACTAATTTAACACAAAGTATTAAAATAACCAAAAAGATTTTATCAGTTAGACTCGGTCAAAGCTATATCATCAAATAAATTTCCTCACACAAGCTTCGTTAAACACCAGGAACTTAAGGAGACAACGAATGGAAAATAAATTAGGAAATAAACTTCTTTTAATCGGGATAGTTCAACTGGTATGTACAATTCAATTTAGATCTTTATTTGAATGATAAAATGTGATAAAATCACGGATAACCTTAAAAATCGCAGATCAGTTATCAACAGATGAACCCGCAGAAGTCTTCATGCTGTGAAATAACGATTCTTTCCCTTTCTTTGATTATACACATAGGAGCACGGGGTCAAGATCACGTCCGTTCGGCATTCTTTCGGTTTAATTCATTGATTATGAAGGTATCACTGCTCTTTTCAGTTCTTAATGAACTTATAAAAATCTCGCTCTTTCTCAAAATCGTCTATTGTTATGAATAATTAAGATACCGGTAGGGAAGGTTTTTTGAAAGAAAGGGAAATATTTAGAAATTCGTCTAGATTTGAAAACCTGAGTGACAAATTTAATGAATTTAACAGACGCAATGCCGATCGGATGCGATCTTGACTCCCTGCTCCTGTAATTTTTACAATATTGGTGTATTATTAGAGGGGTTAAACTTCGATTTGACAGAATCGATTTTGATGTTAAAACTAAATTATATTTGTTTGACACAATGGTGCTTCCAATTTTTATTGTATGGTTCTGAAATATATGGTTACTATAATGGTGTTTACGACTTCAAGAATATGGTTTAGGGGTCAAACATCAAACCGCAAATTATGCAGTATATGGAGAATTAGGAAGATACCCGCTCTCAGTTTTATGTAAAGAAAAAGCAGTAAAATATTGGTTGAAACTAAATAAAAACCTAAATTCCTAGAGCGATTTGTTGTTCTGCTTTATGACAAAACAAGCACTGCCACATCAGCTGATGAAGCGAGAAAAGATCTCTTCACCAGGAAGGGCAGGTCAATTGATCTTATACCGGCAACTTCTACTGCTCTCTACCAGCATGTCAGAAGAGCATCTTATCAAGCGGGTCATGTTTGGGGCCAGTCACTTCTCCCCAATCCCCTGTTACCTTCACCTGTTGAATGGGGTTGAATGAAAGGACCTGGGAATGCAAGGGAACCCTATTGGTCAGATCTGCCTCAAGCATCAGTTTCCTGTATGGAATTCCTGAATGTGGATGTGTCAAAGGCTGCAGTAGAGGAAGATACAAGGTTGTGAAAGCACAACTTTTATGTACAACTCTGTGCAAATGCGTGGGGGGTGGGATTGTGACCGAGTGTCATTAGACTGTTTACTTAAATTAGTCATTTCAGTACTGTACCAGCAATTGATGGTTACAATGATAAAACCTATTTTGGGATTAAGTAATTATAGAACTATTCATATTGAGTTAATAAAACACTGTACTTATGTTTGTCATTCAAATACATTCTTTACTTTGCATTAAATTACAGAATAAAATATGATTACAGCCGGTTTAATATATTTTTGTAGGCAATTTCTGTAACAAAAAGGCCATTTGCTCCTTAAGAGTTTGTCTGATGTGCTTACATTTGCTTTTAATGATTAGAACACCCTTGACAATATAGGTTTAGACTCCAAAATTGTGACTATGAAATGAAAATCCTTCACATAGCAGCAACTTCCAGATTTTTGGCGGCCATCTTGAAACATTTCTGTAACCAAAAAGCCATTTGCTTCTTAAATTTAATTGTCTGATGTGCTTACATTTGCTTTTAATGTTTAGAACATCATTGACAATATAGGTTTAGACTCCAAAATTGTGACTATACGATGAAAATCTTTCAAATAGCAGCATTTTCCACATTTTTGGCGGAAATCTTGAAAAATTTCTGTAACAAAAAGGCCATGTGCTCCTTTAATTTAATTGTCTGATGTGCTTACATTTGCTTTTAATGTTTTGAACATCCTTGAAAATATAGGTTTAGTCTTCAAAATTGTAACTATACGATGAAAATCCTTCAAATAGCAGCATTTTCCAGATTTTTGGCGGCCATCTTGAAAGATTTCTGTAACAAAAAGGCCATTTGCTCCTTAAATATTTGTCTGATGTGCTCTCATTTGCTTTTAATGTTTAGAACATCCTTGAAATGATAGGTTTAGACTCCAAAATTGTGACTATACGATGAAAATTTATTAAATAACAGCATTTTCCTGAATTTTTGGCGGCCATCTTGAAAAAAGCGGCCATATTGGAAAGATATCAAATGGGTCTCTATCACATTTCAAAAGGTACATCAAAAGCTAACTTTGTGCAAAATTTGGTGCTTTTAACCGAATTTGAACAATTCCTCCATATTTTTACCGAAAACGGCTGGACTAAACATTTCATTTTTACACGAACAACTGAATAGTTAAAAAAAACCAACTGTGCTAGAACAAAGAAAACTTCTATTGATAAATTGGGATTTTCATACCTTTACGAAAAAGTTGATACTGAAATGAACTATTTTTTATCATTTAGGCAACGTATTTTGGATCAGTTTTTACAAAAGTGGTCAGAAACGATAAGAGATATGCCAAATTAAACGATTACCATAGATTTAAGGTTAGATTTGGCTTCGAAGAATATGTGTCAATATTAAATTATGAAAGTCTTCGTAAAACCTTTCACGACTTACGGCTTTTTCAAATAATTTGGAAATCGAAACCGGTAGATATAATACTACCACAAGAGAAAATTGATTATGTGGAGTTTGTAACCAAAATGCCATTGAATCGAAGTATCACTTTCTTCTATGCTGTTCCAAATATGCTGACTTAAGATCCAAGAACTTTTCATGGCCTACATTACATAGATTTGATAGTATCATGATGTCAAAAAGTTAAAGTTTTTACTTTTAGTAATAATATAAGCAAATTTTTAAAGGATGCAATGAATGCACGTAATTCTACCCTACAACCTAAAGCTGTTTCGTAAATACGACTACGTTAATGTACTTTTTGCCATTACTGTATCATGTGAAACAATGGTTTATGTTATGCCTAATCGTTGCTGATTTACCGTTCCTACTAGAAGTTACGCACAAGAAATAGTTTTCCAAAATTGCGTTTTATTTACATTTTAAAGAATTGTGTTTAAATCTAGAAGAAATAAGTGAGAAAAACAATCAATCATAGGTATTCGGCGAAGATAAAGTTAACTCAACCGTCGGGCAATGCTTTCCATTTTCCAAAATTGTGTTTTATTTACATTTTAAAGAATTTTGTTAAAATCTAGAAGAAACAAGAAAAAGTCGTCGCCACGCGCGGAAAACCAGGTTTTCATTTTAATACTTATACTTTTGTAAAGAAAATATCTGATATAAAGAAACTGAACTTCTTTTTTTTAGCAACAGTGACCTTGATCTTGATCACAGACTTCTGAGTAGAAATCCCAAGTTGCGTCATGGTATCAGCTACCCAAAGAAGGTCGGTGTCAATAGATCACAAGTAACCCAATTAATAAGGAGAAACCTAAATTTTTATTTTTAGCAAAAATGACATAGACCTTTATCACAGACACCTGGGTATCAATCCTAAGGAGTGTCTTGATATAACCTACCCACAAACCAAGTTTGGTGTCAATAGGCCAAAGAAAACTCAAGCTATTGAGCAGAAACTGAATTTCTATTTTAAGCTACAGTGACCTTGAGCTTTATCACAGGCGCCTGGGTAGCAATCTCAAGCTGCATCATGATATTAGATACCAACACTAAGTTGGGCGTAAATATACCAAAGCAAACTCAAGTTATTGAGGGAAAACTGAATTTCTATTTTTAGCAACAGTGACCTTGACCTTGATCATAGATACCTGTGGCAATCCCAAGCTGTCTTTTGATATTAGCTATTCATATACTAAGTTTGGCATCCAGATGTTAAAGCAAACTCAAATTATTGAGGGTAAGCTGAATTTCTATTTTTAGCAACAGTGACCTTGACCTTGATCACAGATACCTGTGGCAATCCCAAGCTGTCTTTTGATATTAGCTACTCATATACTAGAGGTAAAAGCAAACTCAAGTTACTGAGGGTAAGCTGAATTTCTATTTTTAGCAACAGTGACCTTGACATTTATCACAGACACCTGGGTAGCAATCGCAAGCTGCCTGTTGATATAAGCTACCCACAAACCAAGCTAAGCGTCAACAGGCAATTTGGCATCAACAGATAACATTCACAAAATACTTAACAAAAAATCAAAGTCAAAAAGGGGCATAACAATTGCAAAACACAATCAAAACTCCTATGAAACTTGACCTGATAATTGGTACTGTGATGTCAAACAATTATCATAACTTTGTCAAAATACAGTCAGGGATTATGAAACTTGTCCTCATAATTGGTATTCAGATGTCAGATAACTATGTTAAGTTTCAAAGTTGTACCTTAAACGGTTACTGAGAAAAACACAACTTTAACAAAAAACTTCACAAAATTTCTAAGTAAAAAAGGGGCATAACTTTGTCAAAATACAGTCAGGGATTATGAAACTTGTCCTGATAATTGATATTGACATGTCAGACAACTATGTTAAGTTTCAAAGTTGTACCTTGGACGGTTACTGAGAAAAACACAACTTTAACAAAAAACTTCACAAAATTTCTAAGTAAAAAAGGGGCATAACTTTGTCAAAATACAGTCAGGGATTATGAAACTTGTCCTGATAATTGGTATTGATATGTCAGACAACTATGTTAAGTTTCAAAGTTGTACCTTGAACGGTTACTGAGAAAAACACAACTTTAACAAAAAACTTGACAAAATTTCTAAGTGAAAAAGGGGCATAACTTTGTCAAAATACAGTCAGGGATTATGAAACTTGTCCTGATAATTGGTTTTGATATGTCAGACAACTATGTTAAGTTTCAAAGTTGTACCTTGAACGGTTACTGAGAAAAACACAACTTTAACAAAAAACTTGACAAAATGTTGACGCCCGCCCGCCCGCCCGCCCATACCTCAATCTAATAACCAGGATTTTTCTAAAGAAAACCTGGTTAATAAGTGACAAAAACAATCAATCATAGGTATTCGGCGAAGATAAAGTTAACTCAACCCTCGGGCAATGCTTTCCAGACCTCGGCACAGGTGACAGGGATAAAAGAAACAATCCGAGCTTCTAGGTTCTTTAAAAAATGATTTCCCTATAAACCTAGATAAACTCTTAAACCCCTGCCTCCGTCGTGCAACTAAAGAGATAAGCATAATGATCAACTGTAGATAGGTTAATTATCAGGCCTGGAGAGTGCTGAGGAATATCATGTTGGTAACGTTTTCTTTTTGAATATACAGATGGCTTTTACAAATAACCGGGAGAAATTAATATTGCCTTTTATTTTCTTAAGTTTATAAATAAAATCTCCATAAAAATGGATGTGAAATACCTTATTGCTTGTTGCAAACGTGATTTTAAACCTCTACCTGTATTTTTTAATTAAATCTGGGTGTCGGCGATAAAACTTGATATCACTTTTTGTAGCCGCATTGTAGAGATCGTCTCTACCCGACCGCCGGAAAATTCACCTTTAAGAGGTCGCAAACATTGCAAATGGCGAAAACTAGCTAAAATTTCAAAAATGAATATTGGGGAAAATACTTTACATAGTACTTTAGTAAATAAATAGATTTAGCTATGGATGTTGTAAATGTTTGCAAGCTCAGTTTAGTCTAATTCATGTTCTAATTACCATGGCAAGCACATACTAAAACAAAAGAAAAACCATTTGCATGAGATCTCAAGGAAATCTTACTTCCTGGTTCAAAGTGAAAGAAGAAAGTGAAAGTAGGAAGTAAGTTTTTCTTGAATTTCTTGAAAACCCTAACATTATTTTGACGAATTGGCACTAAACATTTTAGACCAGCATATACTTATTTCAGGTATGACTTGCTTTGGTATATTTTTCATGAATTTCAGAGATCTCATGCAAATGGTTTTTCTTTTGTTTTAGTATGTGCTTGCCATGGTAATTAGAACATGAATTAGACTAAACTGAGCTGCAAACATTTACTTCATCCATAGCTAAATCTTTTTATTTACTAAAATCGCGGGGGCAATAAGTATTTCCCCCAAAATTCATTTTTTGAAATGTTAGCCAGTTTTCGCCATTTGCAATTTTTGCGATACCTTAATGACCCTCATTTAGCCCTTTTACCCGGTGACAGATCCCTGTGCCCCTTCCCCGTCCCTTGACACCCCCTTGAGTTCGTCCTCGTGATATTTTGCTTAATTGTGCATTTGTCTTGTGCAAGTGAATTTTAATAGTTGGGACGCCATATATTATAATGCTAAAATGTTTGTACATTGTACATGTATGTATGCATATTGTTCTTACTGCTATTTTGTGATTGTTGATGTGATTGCTGTATGTAGCATGATCATTTTGCCGAGCTGAAAAAAAACCCTTGAAAACTTGAAATTAAGGCCGCTTACTTGCTATCAGTCAAACTACTTTGTGTATTTGTACATGTACATTCTATACCCTCAATGAAATAAGAATTTTTCAACCATTCCACGTAAAAACAATACAGCGGCTTAACTTAATGATTTTAACTTACTAAGGAACCATTTCGAATGTGCAGTATAATTGAATAGTACTTACTAATTGGTGTATTTGGTATTTGTACTTGATACTCTTGTGCACCTGTAAAAGATGAAGGATTTATTTAATATTCAAAATCACAGCCATACCTGTTTAAGTACTTGTAACAACAAACAAACATACTGCTTAGTTAGTGTCTTATCAGGTAAACATCAAAACGAACATTAACACTTCGTAAACACTATAGACTACTTAATTATTTTAGATAACAAAAATACAAAGGCCAATAAGCGCTTAACATAAGATAAGCATAAGTTTTTTTCAGGGGGTACAGCCTAAATGGTGGCTACCGTACTTTAGGGCAGCTAGGAAGCTCAAATAAAAACACCGAGGCATGCGTTAACATCGTAGATCCGAATCTGATATGTCATTAAAGTAAATATTTGAATTTAATGTGCTTACCGTGTGAAAATATCCGCACATTGTAAGTATCAAAATTTTACGATTTTATCCGCCATATTGGAAAGCAGCCACCAAATTCATCGCTTAAAGTACGGTAGCCACCATTTAGGCTGTATCCCCTGTCTTTGCTAGTTCTCCATTTCTTCAAAATGGAATTTAGGCATACAATCACAGAACACAAACATAATTATGGCGTAAAATTCGGAATTTATACTTTATAGATCGTGCACTGTTTACATTTTATTTCGCTTTAGAATAAATTTTAGCGTATTTTTCGAACGAGCGATTGCACAAATTAACAACCTAAGCTAAAATTTGACATTTAACGTTGTTTCGAATATGATTTTGAAAACACCTATAAACAAAGAAAACAACACATTTCCTTCATGAGTTTCGTCAAAATAAATGTTAATGTCAAAATGAGAAAGCAATTTATTGATGTGCGTAGTAGTATTTTCTACAGAAATCTAGCTACAAAACTTATATACAAACGTATAAGTATGTAAGTGTAAGTACAATATTAATATTTGTGAATTTGATTTCCAGCACCTATGCTTTATTCTTTTCTCCAAAATGGCATAGGAAATAATCAACTGAAGCTTTGTTCATGTTCGCTTTCATGTATTGTTCAATACTCAATTTAAGATTCAATTATTATGATTAATTCTAATATTGATTTTTACAACATTATTACTAAAGCTTATTATCATTTTGCACAGCATTTCATTATTTAAAATCTCTATCGTTTAACACGCGATTTTGTAAAGTAAACCCCCTGTTTTTTAAGGTTTGCAGTTTCGCTATTAGGCCAGAACTTTGAGTCAGAAAACTGATTATTAACTTCATTTTCTGACTAGTTGTGTGCAAGTAAGCAATAAACACTGAGATTTGAGATTAAACGTTGTTTTTGACGACAAAATGCTACCCCCAATTGAGGTTGTTTAAGACTGGGTTAAGTGTGATTATAAATCACACTATGTCAATGGGACCCCATACAAACGAGTTTTGTGTAAACATGTTCTTTCAATCAAAACTTTACACTGTGTTATTTTCTTCATGAACCGCTCTTTTTATTCGTTTCGGGTGAATAAAATTTAACTGTTTATTGCTGCAAATATTTAATTTTTTACTCCGATTTTACGCACTGAGACGTGAATAAACTTTTGTATTTATAGATTTTTGGAATATTCCACAAATTAGGGAAGTTAGTTATTACCATCATAGCTCATAATATTTGAGATGTACATCCCTCTAATAAAAGGTTTCATGGCCGTGACAGTAACGAACTTGCTTTGTAGTAATATGGTTTAAGAGTTGCGTGTTCGAATCCCATGATTGATTTCTTTATTTTGTTATTAATATCATTTTAATACATTCATGCAGACACCGACAAAAATACAATCAAGGGCTTACTACACTCTTTCCAATCACGTTCATCGATAAAAAGAAAACTACTAAAATCCCAATAACGGATTGATGCCGTTCAATGAAACTTTGCACAAATGAGTGCTATTAATGTATCTTTATTTGCATATGGTAAGACACGTTAGAACAGTCAAGAAAAAATAGCGAGATCTAAAAATTCCTTTAACTTCTATTAACATAAATTCACAAAAACTATACAATACAAAACATCATTTTAAATGATACTGACAACAATTTATTGTGTCCTCATGACTTGCATAATTAATTTAAACTGTATGAGATATTAGTAAAAGTGTGTTTGACCTTCATTTTCCTGGTCGCTTCCTGGTCGAGTAAACGGATGACAATCATTGCTTTCTCTTTTAGTAGTTCAAAGTTCTTTACAAAGTACAAAACATTTTCTTGTCAGTATCATAATACGCACTTGGGAATTTAAAATTATATTTTGTATTGCTTAGATTTTGTGAATTTATGTAAATAGAATTTTAAATAATTTTTATGTCTAAAATTTTACTTTACTTTTCTAACGTGTCTTAACAAATTCAAAATAAATATACATTAGTAACACTAATTTGTGCAAAGTTTCATTGAACGGCATTTTGCCGTTATTTAGATTTTGATAATTTTTTTCATATCGATGAACGAGCTGGGGAGGAGTGTAGTAAGCCCTTAAACCGCAAAGTAAGCTTTCATGGAACAGGTTGATAAGATATCGCGATCAAAGCTTACTTAAAACAGGAATCTAGGGTAGTCTAGATTCCTGCTCAAACACAGTTTTCGGACAATGCCAAAAATCGTGCAAAATGGATTTGAATTTTGTAAATCTAATGATTTTTTATAGAACGTCAGGGTTCAACTGGTTTTGGCGCTCCTTCAATGAAGAGGATAAAGTGGTCACAGCAAGCTGCTCAACAAACATAATTATATTGTTATAAAATTAAATGAACATGAACAAAATTAAAAGGAAATTGCAATAAGATAAAACAACTCAATAAATAAAATCATATCATATGAAATAAATTGAAACAAGAAATATCTTTAAAAAAGATAAACGGCGTTGATGGAAAATATTTATATATACACGTATATAAGAAAGAAAGAAATACAGAGAGGCGAAGCAGACACAGTTTAGTTATTTTATTTTACTTGTTATAGCTGTTGACGAACCCTCCCTGCCTTCTTAGTATGACCTAGAGATTAAGCGACCGAATCATGACAACTCATAAATTCATTGAAAGTGTCTTTAAAAAAATGTTCAAGCTGTTGCAACAATTTCAAACAGTGATAACAAGTCGATTAAAGAAGCAATGTTTTACATTAAGTCTTGATCTACATTTATTCAGTTTCAATAAAATACCTCTTGTAGAGTTAGAACTCAAGATGATTAAATGTCCTTGAAATTTAATAAAAATAAATACAAACAGCCTGTTACAAGAGCGAAATCTACCAAATTAACTTTAAAAAAAGTGTCCGTCCCGAGTATTGAACCCGGGGCCTCCGCTTGAGAGGCGAGAGTGTCATCCACTACACTACAATGAAATTGTTTTTTGTACTTGAAATTAACAATCAGTATCAAGGAACTAGAAAGGAACCAGTAAGAACTAGAAATATCTACACTTCTCTTTCGTTTTTACACTGTGTAAACTTGTATGCAAGTGTTTACCTGACACCCAAGAATATTCCATATAAAATTGTATTTAAGCCATCAATATTGACTTAACTGGTTATTTAAATCGTAAATATGTTGTTTTTTTCTCCAATACAACACCAACTAACAACCAATCGAAATAATCTGTTTGATTTTTCCGCTGCATAGTAATAAAAATCCCACTAGATACCTCTCCACCCTGCTAGATGCCTCTCTGGTGTAAATAGCTACCAATCGAAATAGTTTATTTCATTTTCCCTCTGCATAGTAAGAGAATACGAGTATTATTTACAACATTTCATTGGTCGAAAAACTAGGTCAAAAGTGAGCTTAGACAGCTAACGCCGAAAAAAAGCAAATGAAAAACAAAACAAGATGCTGTTATTGGATTCGAACTTGCATCATAGCCAAGATCTAAACTACTGAGCTATTACTTCGTGCTTTGAACATGTTTTAATGTCGAGTAAGTTAAGCAACTTAAACGGTAACTGTAAATCGACGCATTTTACCTATTTAGGATTATAACAGTGGAATTGTCCGAAAGGTCACAGCTCACGGTCAAAATCAAATTATTGTTGCGTTCAACCCGGGGCTAGGCGGCGTGGGCAGTAATATGCATTTGATTACTGTCCATAAATAAGCTCAATCAAACCGAGTCTGCAATATTTTCATATTTGTCGTATTCGGTGGCATTCAAAGTTCTCTTTTCAATATCACAGTAGCGTTGTTTGTGCTGTGTAGCGGCAGTAAAAATCTCCCTGTACATTCAATCAGTGTTGTTATCAATTACGTCCTTTGAACGTCGTTGAGCACGATACTTATTTACTCTGTCAATAGTAATTCTAAAATTAATTTTGTTTTAATATATCGGCCAGTTTAAAGATGGGTGGTTTCAATATCCCAGCCAATATAGATTTGGATATTGTTCAATTACCCCCGAGGATATACTTCGTGCTTTTTTTTAAATTTGCATTTGACTGTAATATGCAGGATTTATATAATCAGATCTCCTGTCAAAATTATATTCTATGCATTTCCGCCCATTGTTTTCTCGTTTAGGGCAAATCCATTCTATTATCAGGGGACCACACGCCGGTGAACTGGTATTAATCTGAAAATACCGCATGTAATGTTCCATGTTCACCGCCATATGCATACCATCGTTTGAGATGGATCAAACTTTTACATCAAACTTTTAGAGTTTACTAGTGTAAATATTGAGTTGCGCTCAACCCGGTGCTAGGCGGCGTGTTCAGTAACATGCATTTTCATTGCTGTCTATGTGCAGGCTCAATCAAACCAAGCCTGCAATATTTTCATATTTGTCCTGTGCGGTGGCTTTCAAAGTTCCCTTTTCATCTTTTTAGTATATTTTGTATAAATTCTTTTTAGTTTATTTAATACTGGTAATGGATTAGGGATGATGTATGATGAACATTGTATAAGACAGTTGATCAGTAGATATTGTGTAATCAATCAGTTCACGCACTGTAATACGGTTGTATCATTTAATTTAGCGGGGATTAAATTTCGCGCAAATGACATAGGTGACAATTTCGCAAAGGCTTATTTTCGCGCACTTGTATCATTCTAGGAAGACTTGATATTCAATGGTTTGATTTCGCTAAGGTTTGATTTCGCGCAATAACCCTAGCGCGAAGCACGCGAAAATTAAAAAGACGCGAAATATAATGATACCACAGTAATAGATTATCATCAACAAACACTTTTTCCTTTTGAACATATACATATATTTACTTAACAAGCGGAAACTGAGGGTCCTGGGTTTCTTACCTGAGCCTTAAGTACACCAATATTATGGACAAGAATTTGACCATCTGTTCAGTATGACTCTAAGAAACCACTATCTAATGCTAAATACTAACTATCAAACCTGTAGACAGTGTGGTTGCAGTAAGAAGATTTTTAAAGTCTTTATTTTGAAAATCTGTTTTAGGTCCTGTGATGTATGATGCAATGGATCACTAAATGATCAAGTCTGTAAATGTTGGTCAAATCCATCGACCGGTTTAGGAGGAAATGCCTTTGAAGTTGTTCCTACATATCTTTGATAGAGGATCACCAAAGGATCATTCCTGTGAAGTTTCCTGAAAATCTGTAAAACGGTTAAGGAGTAGATGTCGTTTGAAGAAAAGGTGACGACCTGTAGTTGCGACCTTGACCTTCGAGTAACCTAAGTCTTGTGCGAGACACGTCGTCATGATGTGCTCGATTTTTCTGCCTGGTTATTTCAAAGTCCCCCATGAAATGAAAGATATACTGAGCGGAAACGACCAACAGTGCACTAACAGGAGCTTTAACTTTGACCTGTAAGTGTGACATTGACCTTCGAGTAAGTGACCTGGTAATTGTGCATGACATTAGTCTTCATGATTTTGACATTTATCTGAAAATCCCTCAAGTAATGACAGAGTTCCTGAGCGGACACGACCACCAGGATTATGACTTTGACCTGTAAGTGTGACCTTGACCTTCAAGTAACTGACTTGGGTCTTATGCGCGACACGTAGTCTTCATGTGTTTGACATTTCTACCAAGTTATTTTAAAATCAATGCAGGAATGAATAAGTTATTGAGTGTACATTAATATCGGACAGACAAGCGGCCAGACGGGGGCATAAAAATCGACAGAGAAACATATGTAATATACAATAAACAAGTACATACAGCTCAGCGATAGATTATTCGGGTTACTAACGGCTAGACTGCTCATTGGTGTTCGAGTAGGAACATTGAAGTCTGTTAGGACAATAAGTCCGTTGTGTTTTGCCTAAAATTAAATTGAAAATCGTAAGTAAATGGTCACTATAAGTTTTCAATACACTCGGCTGCTTTCAATTATCATGTTCAATAATTGTTTGGCTAGTTTTTCTTGGCTTCATCCTGGATTATAACAACAGCTATGCATTCCTTAAATTAATTAAATGGGTGTTAATTGGAACACTTGTGTCGTCATCAGGTACTTTGTCAGAAAGTTAAGTTTGCTGACGAAATATTAAGAAATTGCAAAGTAATAGCCAACGTCAACTTTTCGTGACAAAAAACTTAAATATAAAAACGAGCATAAATCTGTCCAATGTGATCTTTACCTAAATATGCCTTGCATCGTCATCCTGTTTTCATAAGCAATACAATTTGAATAATTGTTGAAGAAATATTTAGAAATAGCATACTTACAGCTAACGTTAATTTTCGTGATGGACGGTCGAATCGACAGACGGACGGTCGGAGAAAGCAATCGTTGTGGATCTCCTTTGTTATGTATTTTTAAGTTTTAAACAGTTTTGTACGTTTTTGGCAATGGTTTTAGTGAATAATTATCTTTACGACAAATATTTCTACAAAAGCCGTTTATAAATAGATCATACAATTTTATAAATTCAAATGAGCTGATTTCTTGGCTGAAAAAAAATGTTTTAAGAAATCTGGCTCCAACGTTTTCCAGGCTGTTGCCTACTTATACAGACATGAAAATTTAAATCACAGACATAAAAACTTAATCTCTGCAATATATTGCAGACATATAAACTCTATCACTGCAGTATATTTTAAGTTTCAACTAATTTCATTTAACCATTAGCTACATAATATTATGGAGACCCCATACGCTTTGGTCTCACATAATTATATTGTACTAGGCACATCTGCACATTTTTAAAATTTATTTCGAGCGGACGTTAATATTTATTCAGAATGTGCGGACGGACCGACACAATTTGAAGCAATTCATTTTTATCCCAACACCTGGGGTGGAACAGTTCCAAATAGACAGAAATTTTATCCAACAAAAATATTTTGTCTAGCGCTTAGCATTTACGTACAGACGAAACACAGGTGATCTAAAACTAAGCATTACAAAACCTTGGATGTTCGTTTGATTTATTTTGAAACAAACCTGGTAAGTTGAGGTTGACCTTTTACGCCGATTGGTGCCCTTTCCTACAGGCAAGAGGTTGTTTGTAATCTGAAAAATGCAATTGAATTTTGAGAAAAGAGCCCATGTTAAAAGAAAAAGTCATTATCGAAAAGAAATTTTATTTGATTTCAGTTTTGCACACAGTTATGATTCAACGTCTTACGTTTAAAAAATAAGAAAAAAAATTGGCTCGTGAAAGGGATAAAAAAAAAACTCACGGCGAAATCGCATTGTCACGCGATTGTAAATATAACGCTACAAAGGCTGTATAGACGTATATATAAGTATATTTGCACAATTCAATTAAAATATATCATGCAAACGTTAAGAATTTTTCTAATGGTCAAGGTGGGCTTTTAACTGAAATACTTAGCACTAATAAGATAAATTTTACAAATTTAACTTCACTTGATCCCCATAATGCAACACTCTGGAATGAAATTGCTTACATTGTAAATGTAAAGTTAATGTAGTGTAAAATAAACGGCAATTAACGATACTTTAATTTATTATATACCCATGAATGATTTTAGCATTGTGCAGCGTTAATCCGAAACATTGGTACAACTCGTCAGATTAGAAATTCCGTATCGGATAATCAGGGGGTAGGACGTGGCACTGCATCCGAAGATAGTTAAGCGAGGAAAATGTTGCATCGGGATAAAAATGGCGGTTTAGTGGGCATTTTTTAAATAAAACGGATTTATTTTGCGAGGTAAGTGCCTTCATACTATATTTAATTTAAAGTCCACCTGTGCATTCTGCGACCAGATGCCTAAGGTATCCTCGACACTTTGTTTCAGGAACGCAGATTTTGTAACAGAAAAGTTATTGAAGCTTTTGTACAGTAAAGGTAATGTAAACACGCCAAAAAATATGGTATTTAAGGCTGATCTTCAGACATCTGGGCACTTCCATATTGGGTTTTAGCATTTTATAAAGTCAAAATTACATATTCTTTTTTCTTCTTGGCTCGTCCACAATAAGCAACCCCCAACGCTCGAAAGAAAACAGGACATGCCATTTTCTGGCATTGAGGATTGGGACATTCACCTTTTGGGTTCAGATAGAGATGAAGACTGGCTCCAGATAATTAGTTGGAGAATTAATAAAAACAAAATACTTCATCGCCTGGAATCCAGGCTAATGTAGAAAATGTAAATGAAACTGGTTTAAATACCAAGATATGTATTTTTATGTGCATTTTTTTTCAAAATGGAACACTCAAAGAGGTCATTTTAAGAATATTATAAATTCTTGGAAATTATTTTGGAAAGTATGAACATTTGTGGTTTATGCACAACAGTGGTAATTCGACACGCCAAATGACGAGAAAATAAAAAAAGTACACAATATTTTAAAAAATAGTTCCTCCGATTAATTCTTCATTCTCGTATTATGCATATATCACCTTTTAAAATCCTTATACAAGTAAGCTGAAATCCTTCATATTTCATTTGTTCTATCATACAATTAAAATATATTGCCATTAAATAAGTGTTTTAAGTTATTTAAGTACGGTCAAGTTATTATATTGAACAATATCCAAGGAAAATACGATTTATTTGCGATAACTATTTACTTAAAATTATAAAAAATATCAATTAAAGTCTGTAGTTAATTATATTATTCATTTGTGAATATTTCAATATACATGTATTTGATTCCTGTTGAAAGTAATTATATTTTGCCAAAGTATTATGAAGCTGTTTAAATGATAGATTCACTATCAATTTTATATAGCGATATGTGTGTTTTTATTTCTATAACACATTTGTATTAAGAGATAATAATATTTTCGATTTATAATATTTTGAATGAAGTTGTCAGTTGTTGTGTATAGAAAGTCATACAACGTCTGAGCTTTGATAAATTGTTTTGCTTAAAGTATAGATTCAGTCACCGTAACTGGATATAAAAGAAAACTACCTCATAAGCAAAAATATCATTTTCGACACCCAATAACCGGTTCCTTTCATCTTCTACAAGTATATGAACTGTTGATCCCGGACTTGCTTTCAATGCGAACTGTATACCGTCCCTCGGTTTGAAAGTCGTTCCGTTGATTTCCACACTCACCTTATGTTTAGATAATGCATTGTTAGAACAATTATTCGATTAAAAATCTGATTGTGTTTTAAGAAAGTACTTTTAATCAGCCGCAAAAAATTATCGATTAACTGAAATACATCTCAAATAATCAGATTTTGACAGGACAATATAAGCATAAAAATCATTGGAAGCTAGATCTAGTTTACAAACAACTTCTTTACTACAAGCGCTCTGAAAAAAAAAACGCATTACAAACATCTTAGAACAGGCAAGTATTGCAAATTAAAATGCAAATTTCTTTTAAGAAATTACACGGAGGTTAAGAATCTAAAACAAGAAAATATCATGAATTATATTAATAGACTATAATATGTCTACTTTGTATGCAAATCTGCTTTAATTATTGAATATAAGCTTACCTCTTCACGTAACAATGTCAAGTATGAGAAAAACTTAAACATACATGAAAAAATAGCAAAAATCTCTCACTGATGAGAACCGCGACCAGAAGATCGATGACCCATCTGAACCTACATGTTAGCCTTCCGGATCTTACGCAAGTCAATATTTTCCCTTACTTTGTTCTTAAAAGGCGGTCCGTCCACCAATAGTACAACGCGATCCTGTAGAAGAACACCAGCTTTTACATGAGTTGCAACAACGTACGTTAATGGAACCATGTCTGAACTTAAAGTCAGGTCGAATGACGTTGTTTTGGTCTGATAAACATGAATTCTTTTATCTTGCAGCAGCAAACCCCGCGCAAACACCTGGTAGATGGAACAAAAAATTCTCATTCAAATATAATATAAATAATAAATTGAGATCTTGTTGCATAAAATAAATGAAGTGAAAGAATTCTCCTAGACGTAGATCCAAAGTATACGTCAAAAAGAAAAGATGTACATGTATCGATTTTAGAATTTCTATCATGCAATAATTTTAAACCTATATTAAAATTATATTTAATTACCTCAAACTGCACGTATCCCTCAAGATTTTCTGATGAATCTGCTTTTACTCTTACAGAGTCTCCTACCTTAAAAGAATGTAAGAAATGTGTACTTCTCACATTAGACGTAAAGAAACAACATTTTTGTGATATACTATTGACAATAGTTGTGTCTAACCATTGTAATGTATAAATATTGTTCACAGTGAGAATAGTAAACATCAGATAGAGCATAGTGAGCTATGACTTGCCGCTAGTGATATCACGATACTTCAGAATGCACTAGTAAAACTTGCTATAACACTATATCGTTTTATGTTTTGTTTTCATATATAATGTATATATAATGTTTAATGTCATTAACTTTTCTACTGACCTATTCTAATAGTTTGGCCAAAAAAAACAACATTTTGTCCTTATCTAATAAAATTTCTAACCATTTATTACATGTTTTCCGTTGAAATCTAATGCTCAAATCGGCATCAATGTGAAAACAAAACATCGAAATTAATTATCTTCGGTATCAAAACTGGTACAGTGAATTATGTTTATTTACTAAAAAAATTCTATAACTGATGGGAAGCATTATATAAAAAATAAAAGTGTTATTAAAATCAATGAAAATATGGTATAATTTAAGTGTCTGGTACATGAATTTTCACAAATATAAACGATTTTTATCATACCTATACAATGTTCAGGATTTCAACTTAAATTATATGTAATATCAGCATAAAGATATTAAATATTTAACATTGAATCAATCTTACTTTTGCATATCCTTTGTCAGTTGACAAACCAAAGAGCTTTGGTAAGTTTTTGGAAAAAGCGTAGATGGTAAACTCGTCTTTTGCTGAACCTAGCGAAAACTGAAACATAAATTTATAAACACGAACTTCCAATTATCTGTAAGCAAATGTATAGCTAACATAGTTTTCACAGATAACCCTTTGGCTGTGTTTAAGCATAAACCCCATTAAACTCATTTAATGTCTTTAGTTGGAGTAACAAGCATTGTAAAAGTGTTTCTTTCTATTCAGGAGTGAGAAAGTATGAAATGCAATGAAACAGATACAGTTTTGTCACCAGTTCTTTGCAAGCCTTGTCTGTTTTGGTTTTGTCTATCTAAACACCTTAAATACTCTTTGTTTTACCGTTTGAATTGACGATTGAAATTATAGAAATGCCGAGATGAATGATTTAACAAATGAGCATGCACGTTGATTTTTCAATATTAAATGTCATGTTATTTTAAGTAAATCATTTTTCATATTAATAAGATATCTCTTTGTCTTAATTATCATATTGGAAACAAGAAGAATTTGATTGGTTATTAATTAGGTTTTCCAGTATGAAGCTAGTTTTCTTATCGGTGAATTATTTGTTCTTTGTAGTAACATTTTTGATAGGAAAAACGTTTAACCCGTAGCCCCATGACTTATATTTTTATTGCTACTTACCGTTCTAAGGCAGTGCTATATATTGTACCTAGGTCAGTGCCATACATTGTACCCATGTTTAACTTGAATTGATTGTTCTGTCCATGTGTCGCCAGTTTTGTCTTTTGTCTGTTATCATGATCTTTGTTAATCAAGTTGGATTTGTGTTATTATATGCGTTCCTACAAATCTACTTAAAGGGATTCTCTTAACCATTTTCACTAACATCTTGTCCTAAACCATAAACTGAAGCCTAGAATTTACCGTTGTACCGATTAAGGTTAGAAGTCATAATAAATATCTCATAAATAATCAGGCTCGTGACCAGGGACCTTTGTTAAAGAGTGGTTGTAAAACAAAACATGCACATTTTCTATTTTAAGTTAAAAAAAAAGAAAAAAACAACAACAAATATGTATATTAGGAATAGCCTTTCTCAGAAAACAGACTCACTAAACAGCTCAATCATATAAAGGAAAAGAGCATTTGTGGTTTGTGTTTCTAAAATGATCAATTAAAAAAAAAGACACAACAAACAATTAACGAAAACAAGAACCTTAAGGGTTGCCGCCTAGGAACGATCAGTGGTGAAATAATTTTCCACTGGCGATTCAAACCAATTTCAAGGGTGCATCAAAAAATGTTGAAAGCCACCAAATGTGAGAATACTGCAGCCTGATTTGGGCCTGTTCATTAGCAGTTAAGGAAATGCATATTATTTCTCATGTCGACAAGTCTGGGATTGAACGGAACTCAATATGGACAAAGGCAAACATTACTAATAAACTTTGCTTCATCCGAAACTATTGTGTGCATGTCACCATGATCGTAAAACCTTAATTGTGGTATTTTCACTATGTCATGATAAGCAGCAGTACGGCTTTAAACGAGAAATTAATTAAATATCCTTAACATGCACTCATTTTTCTTGTAATAAAAAACATAATGTTACAAATGGTCAGATCTCTTTTATGCTTGTCAAGAACTTAACCGATACTAGCAGAATGCCAATTTGTTCGCAAAATGCTGGTAACCTTAAATGCTGCTACTAATGAATGACGTGAAAGGTCGGTCGACACTTTTTGAAAAGCACTCCGCGAGTGTTTAATGCGTCCAAAGTTACGTAATTCGCGGTTCGATGGTTGCTGAATGTTTTTATTCAAAGAATCTTTGACTTCTGTATGCAATGATATTTGATAATGACACGAAGAAACGAAACTGGAATTATAATTATTCATAGAGTGGAAAAATCGTTGTTCATCCAAAATACCATCGTTAATATCCAGCCATATCTGTTTTAAGCCAGAAATACAGACCTTTCGACTTAGATCCTTACGAAAACAAAACAAATCAAATCTTAATAAATCCATAAATAACCAACAAAAGATAAACCAGATAGCAGGAACAACGATATTAAACAATGATAGAATTACAGCCCTCAAAGACGTATAAACGTTAATAAAAACAAAATTTAGTAATTATTAAAAGCAAAATTTAATACTGGTTGGCTATACCACGTGACTTTTAGAATGTCGTGCACAACGTTATATCAGAACAAGAGCTGTCACTGAAAATTGACATATGCCGACGAAATGTAGCTTTGAAATCAAATAGGAAACTATGCATATGTAATAACAATGTGCCTGTGGTAAACTGTTTTGCAGGAACGAGGCTCTGCTGAGTTCCCGCCAAAACAGTTCACCCGAGGTGACAGATTTTTCTATCTTTACCGAATGTCTTATGCAAGATACTTTTTCTCACTGTGTACGAACCTGTCACGTGATCATCACATTGACCTATGTAATTTCGCCCAAAGTACACTGGGATTGGGACTAGTTAGCTTGATGACGTGACCGCTATTTATAGAATGCCTCTAGATCCGCTCTTACATACAGATATAAGACAGTGTTCAAAAGTCGCATTAGACTTAAAATAAGGGATATACAACTCAATATTACGGGTTATCTGATACGTTTCTAAACTAAATCGACAAAAAATACCATATTTATTCATTTGTCTGCGGTTAATTGACGTAACTACAATGCGGACTGTTAACTTCGCGTATGAAGACAAAAATCCTGATTAGGACTGTTACGCGTTCTTATGATAGAGGTCTATGTTAGCTTGATGACGTGACCTCTATTTATAGAATGACTTTTTCTTGCATATATTTTATTTTTCATAATAGTTGTGTGGATGTATACAAACTAATTTTTTCCTTATGCTGAAATAATGACATTAAGGCAAGCATAATTTTATAAATGACGTCACTAACTTGAATATATTACGTCAGATACTTGAAGACGTGACGTCACTCACGTGACTCATTCTACATGGGGGTGTAGGATCGAAATTTCCTACACGGGTGAAAACACCGGATGACCTAATCTGGTATGCAAGAAATAGGCGATTCAGTATTCTTTAAATAATTTGGAATCCCCTTTTAACTGTTTTATCTTTAAATATACTGGTCAATAAAATATATTCCTTTATTTAAAATAAAAGTGGAATATGCATATCAGTAATTTTAAGGAATTATATTTGATGGTCAGATAACAAATCAATGTGTGGCCTGAGAACATGCCGAGTGTAGCACTGAATATGTAGTTTATCTTACTTAATTTCTCAGTAATTTCTAGACAGATTTTGACCAAGTAAAGATCACCGTACACCTGTCAAAAAGCATTTTTGCCGACATTTAATCTCCAATATCAGTTGGCTTACGTTTTCTCTAACATTCAGTTATTTCAAAAACAACTTGAATCGGTCCAAACATTAATTAGAAATATGCAAAAACAACTACCTGAAGTGAGTGACTTGTTTCGTTATAAATGTGTGCACGACACTCAAGAAGTCACGTGTGTAGCCACCCTGAAATAGTTTCTTATAAAATTACCTCGAATGTAATTTTATCGTAGCGATGTTCAGTGTGAAACTGAAGAAAACCATATCCATTTTCGTTGTAGTTGACGGTGAATTCTGGTTTGATAATTCTCTGGACGTTTAGCCAACTCCGGTATGGATAGGACGGACATGTACTTATTTGCGCTACGTAGACTGTAGGAACAACCTTCACTGAACCGGTCGAGCGAACTGGCTTCCCTTGCCGTTTTAAAATAATCTGAAGTTGATTAATATGATTTTCTCTTAATATTTATTCTAATTACACTACGATTACTAATTAACGAAATTTTACACCTACGGGGATAATTTTTATTTTTAATTTCAAATGATCCATTGTGTTAAAAATATGTTTAACTTTGTTTTTACATAATCAAATAAACTTGTCTTAATAAGTGTGCTTATTTGTTGCAATAGATACAATAATGAGTCGTTTGGTTTCTTCACGTTGTACAACTCTGAATCAAGAAATTTGTAATAATCATGAGTAGTTATCTTTGTGACTGTGTCAACATTTAAACGAACCTTTTAGAAATTCTTCTAGGAGTGTTCAATCAATAAATGATATGTATGATGATAACATGTGATGAATTACTTACGTTTAGATCAAGATTAATTGTTTGCAGAGTTAAAGACGAAAATACAAAATAAAGCATGCACTTTGATGATGGCAGCAAGTACTAATCAATAGTTGATACCAAGCCATTTCCATAATAACACTCAAACTTGAGTTTTCACTTATAACATTATCACATAATGTCTCACACATTGACCTAAAGGTACATGCATATCATAACAGTTTAGTGATTATTCGAACAGTTTCGATTCTGAATAATGAGCCTTGGCATCTTAGTTACTAAGTGTATAAAACTAAAACAATAAATGCAAATGAAAATTCGTCAGCTGATGAAATCCATGAGACGACACTTGGAAGAATGTCGGATTCATTGTGGTGGATTTACTCACTATAAATGTAGTGATTTTTGCAACTTTTGTGTAGTAACCCTTGTAACTGTAACAATGATCTGCTTATAAAGTAGTGATCAGATTTTATTTCTGACTTTTTTACAATAATAACTTTGAACTGCCGTTTTATTTGATATGTATCATTGTGTTGTGATTGGTGAAATTAAAAAGATGGTTTGATAAAATGTCCACGTGTGCAGAACTTTTTGAGATGAGTATAATTATATCAAAGTTCAAAAACTGTTAATAACTTGTTTTTAGTTTTTATCAGGAAATAGAAGTATAAAATAAATGAATGAAAAATATATTGTTTGTTACTTTTTCTTTAAATTAAATTAACTTTGATAATACATATAGCATATTCTAAAATGTGCACTACACTTGAGCAACAATGTCTGAAATGCCTGCAGAATTGTCCAAGGCGGTTCCTCGCGCAAATAATAAAGTAATAAAGTAAATACAGTAACAAAATTGTTCAGATAGGTGACAGTATACGAACGATCGAGCTAAACAATTGCGTGAGCCATGATTGTTAGAAACTTACCGTAGTTTGGTACGTCATTCCAGGTAAATAATAATCTCTTTGGTCAAGTTGTGTAACTGAGATTCCGGAGCTGTCTATAGTGATGACCAAATCTTTTTCATTCACCATTGTAAGAAACGTTGCATTGTCACTGACAAGTGCCCTAACTTTTATTGTCTCTGTTATTAGCAATTTTGATTTAATGTCAGACATTGGCACTGTGAAGTTAGCAACGCCAAAGATCTAAAAGCAATAAAATAATGCATTATGAAAGTTTTGAGTGAAAAAGGCAAGTAATCAACATGTTATGCAACCATACTCAAATACAAGAATAACAATATATTTTGGACTTTATTTTAATCAATATTAGAGCATGAAGTAGGTTTGTTCCATCTAAATTGTAAGTTTTATGTTTTTGTTGTTTTTAAAGATTCTTTAAAAGGCTTAAAATTAATGATCATACTTACAATTATTTTTTTCTTTCTTATTAATCTTACTGACGATGTTAAAATAAGTTCAATGGATAGTATAAATTTCGCAAGGGTTATTTGTCAGTTTTCTTATTAAGCAGTCCCTGTAGATCCCGCCGAAACGGATCAAACGATATAATTGCTCTAGTACTCGAGTCATTCGCTATTGCAATTTAAATTTAATGTTATCTCTTACTAGTCTTTCAGACATTCTCTATAGCTTTTTTATTGTCATTACCGCTAGCCAACATTCTACATGTTTGTGGGACATAAGCAATGACTATTTTCGACTTCTCGGAGACATTTTCTGTAGTTTTGAATATTTACATGTATGTCATTGTGTGTATCAAAATTGACTTTTGTTTCATCATTTGCCAAGCACCAATTTGTTCGAGGCTATATAGAGTTTTTTCCCATCCTGAAATCATTGTCTATGTATATTTTTGTTGCTTTATGAATTCATTCTCTGATCATGAAATAATGCAGTGTGTCCATATTTTATTATAATTGCATTACCCATTTTGACCATTTTTTAACCTTTTTTTCTTTTTTAATTTGCTTTGATAACTTGTAATTAATGCTTTTCAGCCGTCTCTCTGGACTTAAAGGCATTTGAAATGGACACCTGTCATTTCTGCTATTAAGTAGTCTGTCTACTGCATGAGACATCGTTATTATTGAGAGATGTTGGCTGAGGGCTCTTGCTTTTAGATTTATACAGTCTATCTAGTTCTCAAGTTGTTATTGACGATGTAAATTATGCTATTTTACAGTTTGTTCTTATCTATGAGCGTTTCGCTGTAAGTTTCATGTTGTCACTATTGCTGTTCATCACTTGTCTCTTTACTTTGAGGTATTCGTTATGTCCAGTAGTATTTACTACATCTAGTATATTCATTTCGTTGGGAAATTCGATATATCCAGTTGTCATTCTTGCTATTCTTTAAATAATAGATTTTTCAAGTTTTCATTATTATTGTTACTATTCAACAGTCATTTTCTTCTTTAGGAGTTTTTTTCCAGTTATCATTATTGCTATTCAGCAGTATTTTCATTTCTTTGAGATATTGTGGTCACTTTTGCTATTCACTCTAGTCCTGAGGTTTTATTTATGGCCCAGTGTGATTCATACTTGATTTTGAACATATACTGTTTTAGTAGATGCAAAGGGAACTTTGAAGACATTCGAACACGATAAAATATAAAAATAGTGCAGGCTCAATTTGTTGAGCATGTTCATGGACAGTAATGGAAATGCCTTTTACTGCCCATGCCGCCTAGCCCCGGGTTGAGCGCAACTCAATATTTACAAACGATGGTATGAATATGACAGTGAACATGGAACATTCAATGCGGTTTTTTCTGATTAATACCATTCCATATTCAGCGGCGTATGATCCCCTGATAAAAGAATAGATTTGCCCTAAAAGAGAAAACAATGGGCGGAACTAAACAGAATAGAATTTTTAGAGGTGATCTGATTATATAAATCCTGCATACGAAAGGCAAAATTGAAAAAGCATGAAGTACATGTATATCCTTGAGTGTTATTGAACAATATCCAAATCTATATTGGCTGGGATATTGAAACCACCCATCTTTAATCTGGCCGAAATATTAAAAAGTTATAAAAACATATTAAGTAAATTTAGAAGTACTATAAACATAGTACATACATTGTAAGTATCGTGCTCAATGACCTTCAAAGTACGTTACTGATAACGGCACTCACTGAATGTACGGGGAGACTTTTTACAGCCGCAACACGGCATAAACAACGCTACTGTGATATTGAAATAGATTAAAAGGGAACTTTGAAGACCTTCGAAAGATGAAAATATTACAGCCTCGGTTTGATTGAGTCTGTTCATGGAAGTAATGGAAATGCTTATTACTGCCCACGCCGCCTAGCCCCGGGTTGAGCGCAACTCAATATTTACACCAATGGACAGTACAGGAAAGTATACTGTGAACCGAAGTTGGATGTTGTTTTCGTAATTGTTTTACAAACCTAAAAAGCAAATAGACAAGGTTGACAACATCCACGTACCTGGTTTAACCTCCCCCACTCCCCCAGCAGGCAAATGTTTCTGGAAATGACCGTTCACAGGCAGAAAGCCGCCATATATTTTGTTTCGTTTATGTTGTTGTTGTTTTTTATTACAGAACTAATTTATGTATACAGCCATGTATCATATGGTCATTTAATAAGTATGTAAAGCCTTGCCTGATTTTCTCAATTTACTTATAGTTAATATAATTTTGTTTGAAAATGTGATTTTACTACAAAATATTCATTAAACATTTACACCGAAAATCTTTTTTGTGCTGGTGCACGGTTGATGACAGTTCATAAACAACTAATGTGAATACAGTCCAATCGCGATAACTTTAAGTCCCAAGGGACCGACGATTTACTTTGAGTTATCGCGACTTCGACTCCGTAACACCATTCGAGTTTCAGAAAGTCAAGATGTGCAATTATTACGGCACCTGTACGGCGTACGTAACAAGTATTTATTGTAAAGTTTGCTCAATTAAATACGATAATTAGTTTTTTTTATTTTATTACTCGGTTTTATTTTTTATGATAATATAAATAAAGATCAATGAAGAAACCACATTTTAACAAATTTTTACAAATATCATTGTCCGAAAAAGAAACATTTGTATATACAGCGCATCATATTCCAACTACACACCAAGGCGTTACGACATACATGTAGATATATTCACATTAAATAATGAATGAAAACATCAGATATTCTTGGGCCCTTCATTCGATTACTTAGAAAAATATAATTTT
The DNA here is from genome assembly GCA_038501625.1 of Corbicula japonica. Classification (NCBI taxonomy): domain Eukaryota; kingdom Metazoa; phylum Mollusca; class Bivalvia; order Venerida; family Cyrenidae; genus Corbicula; species Corbicula japonica. The sequence goes on along the minus strand of JAZAYU010000936.1, from coordinate 51,837 downwards.
AATCATTTTAAATTTTTCGTTATGCCGTATGCAAACTGTCGTTTGCTGAATTATACAAGCTGAAGAATGGAGATATCATAAAATGAAGTCGTTTTATAAAAACGAAAACTAACAACGGTTAATGTGTGTTTGACGCTAATTTGAGACAAATCATTGTAATTGTTTGCTCCCCACTTATATCATTACAATGACGTGCCACTTACAACTATTTTTGACAAGTTGGCGATAAACAAAAAACTATGAACATTCTCGCGGAAAGTGCGAAGAACGTGTCAATACATGTACTTCGAGTTATCGCGATCAAATTGTGCTTATTTCTTATTCAAGTGACCTATTAATATCCTCGAGATATTGAAAATTTCGAGTATTGCGTTTCGACTTATCGCAACTTTTTTTTCAGTTAAATATATAGGGAAAATTGACGGGACCGCAGGCCGACTTCGGGTTAAACCGTCATTTCGAGTTATCGCAATTCCACTGTGTATGATATGGTCTCACTTAAACGACATTACCTGTTTAGAGTATTCCACATAACGCGTCGTTATGTCCGAATTATAAATCTGAATAGTGCAGTTCCCGAATACGTTGGTTTCGAAGGTAAACCTGCAACACAAATAAAAACAAAACGAAGCGTAATACAAACAGCAACAAAATGTTCACACATGAACAAGAACACAAATATATTTTAAGCAAATTGACGTTCATGAAGTATTCTGGCCGTCAATAGAAAGTTACCACTTTTGCCGTAGCTTTTACGTTGATTAAATCGAAACCATTCGGTATGGCAAAAAGCACCAGTACACCCTTGTAATTTACTATCTTATCAGGCTTTTCCTTTTGCCAAAATTTAAAAGCTCAATATTTAATAAATCAATAAACTCAACAGAAAAAAATTGCATAACAGTCAATCGAAACAACGTTTTAAAAAAGATGGAAAGGGAAAGCCACCGAACAATACACATATAAAAATATTGCAATCTCGGTTTTATTGAACCTGTTCAGAGGCAGTAATAAAATGCATATTACTGCCCATGCCGCCTGGTCCCGGGTTGAGCGCAACTCAATATTTACAACAATAAACAGTACAATGTTGATATATCCTAAACAATGTTATGCATATGGCGGTAAACATGGAGCCATCAATGCGGTATTTTCAGATTAATACCATTCCATGTTCAGCAGCGTATGGCGTACGACGTAAAGGCTGTCTCACTTTTTAGTCGCGTCAATGAAAAATTAATTTACTAAAAATTGTTAGTTTTTAATGATTTTTTAAGGCACACTCTACTGGTTAGTTTGTCAACGTTTGAGAATGTTTAGGAAGATTGCAGCTAGAAAAATTGCAGAAAACCGGAATTAAGTTTAGTGGTGGCAAAGACCGGAAGTGTGTTCCTAATCTTAATCCAAGTGATTGTTTCAAATTCCGTGATAATTAAAACCTAAAGTGGTAACTTTCTATTGACGTTGAGTTTATAATTAATTAATTATTTAATTGCATTTACCTGTCTATTTTTGACAGACATTTAACATTCAGGTACCTTTACCTAAAGGAAGAATTATTTTGTACATTCTTGTTTATACTGCCACCCACAATGATTGCATGCATTGAAATAAGCACATGACTATAAGGGGAAGTTATCGCAACTGATAACTACACTGAAGTACAGGGACACTTGTTACAGCCGCCACACGGCACTAGACACCTGCTCTTAGACTATTGATATACGAAATCAAATCCATGCAAATAGCCAAACATGCAAGAGACAAACACAGTACATACCATCTGTACTTCCCAAGATTTATATTTCAAGAATGCAAACTTTTTATTAATCAAAATAAAATAAAACATATTGTTATTTATTTTCAAACCTTGCTTCTACGGAAATTACGAATGATGTTGTCGTGTCCTTCACTTCTACAGGAACCGTGATTTTAACTTCAAACTTTGGCAGAACTAAAATGTATTATAATTCTTTTATTGATCGAATATTTAATAAACATTCACAAAATATGCCATGTACTTCGTAATAGCGGAGGTCTTTTAAATTTATTGATTAAAATGTAATAGATAAATTTATTGATTAAAAATGTAATAGATAATAATTATGCAATTTCCCTGCACACAGTACGAGTAATAATAATTTGTAAATTAACGGATTGTGAAGCGAACGGATATTCTGATATTATGGTTGGAAAATGTGGTCGTTTTATTCACTTTCCTATTTCTGCGGATAAACTCAAGAAAATGTGTTTACTTGATGTATTTCTCAGTATGCATAAGCTGTACTTGTAATCACAAAAAAAAAACTTATTCCGCCTACCCGCCTACATTTCCTCCAGAGCCTTAACGGGTTGCACTGACAAGTTTTCTCTATTTTTTTTTTGGGGGGGGGGAGGGGGGGGGGAGAGGGGGGGGGGGGTTGGGGTGGGGGATAATTTCCCTCATAATCAAGCTTACTAGCGGTGATAAAATTACATATTGGCGTGAAAAAAAGGGCGTAAAAGTGGATTCATGGAAACAAATTGATCTAATTTCAGAAATTAATGCAGAACGTGTTTTAACCTTTAAATTAAAAGCAAAAGCTTTTCAAAGTTTTCTTGTTTGTATAATCGTTTGTCATTACCATCGTGTTATACATCTTTTTTTATTTTTGCGTCAGCGCGTCTTTGACTTAAATAGTGAAATTATATTGGTATACAGCTTATGTACGAGAACAGCTGGAACCGATAAAGAATGTATTTGTTGCAGTTTCTTCCTTGCATGGGATCATGCAGTGCCTGTGCAGGTTTGCAAGTAAGATTTTATATAAGCTTTATTGTGAACAATAATAAAGTGCAGTCAACTAAGTAGGAATGCAAATGAAAAAAATCTTACTGTAGTCTTTTACTTCGAATTTTTTCAAGTACGACTTGTTCTGAAATTGAACAGTAAACAAACATTTTGCTTAAAAGCCGACAAAAATAAAATTAATCAGGTCAATGAATACTTGTTATGCGAATGGGGATATGAATCTTTACACGAATCGTCACGTCTGGATAAAGGTTTCTAGTTAAATAATAAACTGCCTTGCATAAGAAAAGTGACCAGGTCTCTTTCCGAAACATGCTTCCATGTACGACTATTTTCTGAATCCAAATAATAAATTACCTTATTTCAATCTTCATAAGTTTTCGTGAGTCCCGCGTTTTACATCCAAAACCACTAAATAACACAGATGAATTACGGAAGAATGTCCCTGAGATTTATGTATTTAAGATGCTTGATAAATGTCTAGGATATAGCAAACGTAGAACAAAGAGCTTTGTAAGTTAAAATTTGTTAAAATTCGAGCCGAGTAAAATCGCACGAGTTCCTTGGAACATACCTGAATGTTCTTAGATTTATTACCATTATTAAATGGCACTTACTAAAATACGCGCTTCAGCAGTTATCGACCATGTTCCAAACACAGGTTCTTGTCCCAATAGTAAACTACCGTTAACCACTCCTTTTCTTGTGTTGGTAAACTCTATCGTTTCAATCATATTGTCTTGTCCATCCTGAAGAAACGTGCTTCATTTAATTTACTTAACATCTGTTTTCACATGTCAGCCAAGAAGGGGAAAATTTTCAAGAAAAATAGTTTGTTTAATTTTAAATCCTATCTGCACAGAAACATAATTAAATTGTTTGGGTATTCTTTAAAACATTTGGTTTATTTCATCATTATATATATATATATTTTTGCTTTTTATTCCTTTCGTGACATTTCTTTTACTTGTCCCTGAAACGTCGTTGTGTACCGGTTTACCATGTAGAACAGTGCCGTTAACCTTATTTATATATCATTTGCATGCTCTTCTTCAAGTGTGTGTGGTTTCGATTTATTTCTCTAAGATAACCTGAGTGTACGTTTTTGCTCATACGAGGGCTGGAGAGAAATGTTTGAGATTGATGTTCGTTAGAGCATGTATTTTGTATTCCTAATATTTCTTATGATCATATAACAAATCCCTTTATTCCCGACAAATAAATTTTTACTGATGATATTCAAGTGTTTCTTTTTATATCATGATATTTAAGCAGCATTTTCAAAAGACAAAACATTATAACTTTCTGTTTATGACTTCATTTTTAAATTAATATTGTATTTTTATAAAAAAAAGTGAGTTACTGTAAACCGTTCGAATAAACAAAGGATAAATATTAGGCCTAACATCATAGTTAAAGTGGTTGATTTAAAAAACGAGATTAGGATGTTTAGGATTAGGTGCCTTCGAACTCCACATATAATTTTGAATAAAATGAAGACATTGGCGAAAGAACATGCAGATAGTTTAGCGCCAGGGGATTTTGTTCTCAATCTGTGTGCCGACTGATGGCAGCAATCGGGACGACTGGCAGAGACAGGCGCAAGACAATCCAAAGACTGAGCCAATCTGCAGAGCGTGCGTCTAGCTGGCTGTGGCTACGACGAGAGGAGAAGAGCTGGAAGCTATCGACCTCCACACCGTAAGACGGTGGGGCCACTCGCTAGCAGATATACATGGATAAGGCCCGAAATATCAATGACGGCGAGCACCATGCTGATGATGGAGGTCGAGGAGCAAACCACTGACCACAACAAAGCGACAGTTCCTGGGTCTCTGGCCGGCGGTACTCGTGGGTCTGCTCAACAGGCCTGGGGGAACTGGTTAGAGACGGATCCTCAACAGATGCAGGGAAGCAGGAATGATGGTCAGCAGGCTGTTTCACATACATACGTTTGATTTATAGTTTAGAATATCTTTTACTTACCATTACCATTACGATTAAGATGCGTTTCTATCCTTAATGTGCATATGTCATCACTTGTAAGCCAAGATCACTCTGACAAACAAAGCTTAAAAGGTGTTTTCCTGTTTATAACAATTTTAACAAAAACTATAATTGATGACACATACATGTATCGTTAGCTTTACTGGTCCCTCATATGGCAACAAATTTGGCCTCATAAATATCGCTCTGTACTTCACTGAAAAAAAAACGTAAACCAATCAAATGCATATAAATTTAAAATACAGCATAGGAAAAATGTGTATTGTCAGTTTCACCAGTCCTTCGTAACGCAGTTAATTTGGTCTCATAAATATCACTGAAAAAAAAATCTTAAAGTTTATGTAATATCATATGCTATAATGTTATGTATTTAAATATAAGAAGAGGCTCTCCATTAACATCAGTTACCTTTTAAGGATTTTTATGAGGTAGTCATTTGTTTTTCATAAATTCATTAAAACTTACCTGCCATTTATTTTTTTTTTGGAATATAAATTAAATCGTTTTTTTCCATTTCAAAGTGAATAACAATACCATTTTTATGACCGGTATATAGGGATATGCTTTTTCTTTATTTCTCACTTAACGAATATGGTAAAATTGATTACTAAGCGGCATGTGGGGTGATTTGCAGTAATATAGAACGATGTATTTTTAAACGTTTTTACATTTATAAATTTGATATAAAATGCACACGAGGGCAGCTGAATGGAAAACTGTCGTTAGTCACAGTTTTCAAAAATCTTTTTTTTTATTTTTGTCATTCATTACCACAAATACATATGCACAAAAATCTTAGCACCATATTCTTTATGACTAACGTGGAGAAGTTAACATAACCCTTTATTTTCTAAAGTTTATAAATTAAATCTCCATAAAACACTAGCTTTGAAATACCTTGTTGCAATAGTGATTTTAAACTGCACCTGTATTTTGAATTAAATCTGGGTACCGGCGATAAAACTAGTTTGTTATTACTAGTTTGTTATTCTAGTTAACATTTATTTTTGATGAGAAACTTATCTGAATTTCTTTGCTGAATAACTATTTGTGGTTGAACGTTGAAAGATTTTTTGCATCAGTTTTCAAACATTTACCGAGACTGGTGTACCAGTATCACAGTGTCTAAGCGTACAGTTAACCGAAACGGAAGTTGCTGATCTGTACGCCGATGATCACATAGTTGCTTACAGAAAAACCTGCGACATCCAATTATTTTTTGGTAAATAAACCAATTTTAATGTGCATTTGGAAAAAAATATTTCTGTTATAAGTAAAACGTTAATTGTTAGTCCTGCTGTGATCATATAGACTTAAAGGAAGGGTTAGTATTGTTATAATCCATCATCGTTCCCAACTCGATCAGTGAAAATAGGAGCAAAACATTGAACGAAACGGGACGTTTTGGGTTCACATTTCTTTGTGTAAATAGATTTTGGACCATATTTGTGTTGGTATGGGAGAAAATTCATTTATTCAACTTGTGTACTTCGTTGACCTGAGTTTGAACGACTTAGCAACGAGAAAATGATTCTTTCTTTATGTCACTGTAAATAATAAGACTGTACGCATAGTTGCAACTGTACGCGATCGTTAGTTGTTAACAGATGCCTAACATCCGTACGCATAGTTGTCAAACAGATCATTAACAGTTTATGGTTCCAGTTAATGCTTTCTGATTATATCGACAGGTTATCATTTTAGCTTCAGTTAACCTTAATAATTTTTGCACGAAAACCTGAAAAATGCATATTTTTTTCAACAAATTTGCTCATTCTTTTAATAATAAAATTGTATAAACAAATAACTGATCTTGGCTTCTGTTTCGATATCAGATTTGTTTTTAAATCTCTTGTTAGTTCTTTATGAAAGGAGGCGTGAAAAAAAACGAATATATTCCAACCGAGCTATATCAGTGGTTAGACCGTGTAAGATATGTACATGACCGCTGTAATGTTTTCATTTCTTCTCAGAAGTGCGTACAGTTTAAGCCATAATATAGCTAGACAAATACGCGTTAGTACTTCAACCATTGTTTCTAAAGATTTCATAGAATGCTCCAATCAGATTAACTTAATCCCTGAAATCTAACAAAGAAAGCCGGTCAAAATGAAATCCAACTCGACATTTTAACGACCTTAAACATGAAATTCTTAGCAGTTGCAGATGTAATTGTAGACTAACTTAACTCAGTCATGAAGTGTTGGATTTCAAAATCTGAAACCACTTAATGGAATTTTCCTGTCAAAGACCAGATTGTTAAAGTCTTTATGATATTGGATAATATTTGTGCATAATGTATATTTTTGCCAACACGGGCAGGGATTTCAGCAGGTTTATACTAGGTTTTATTTAATGTCACAATCAGGGGATTTAGGATTTCTAGCAACTATCGGTGTCTTATTTGCAAAGTGTACCAAATCGTTCATATGGTTCAGCAGTAGATCAGAGTAAAAAAACCTATCAATTTATAGCTCAAAACTTGCTTGTCCTTTCTAAAATGTGATCATATAAGATTTTATTTTTGATAAATAATACATTAGATTTGGTTGATTCCTTTGATTTATTCCTGTAACAAGTTCTTGCTTCATTGATGCTTTTCAGTTGATCAGTATATAATGCACTTATGATCGCAACTGTTCGTACAGTCTGACATTGAAGTAATGCAACTTTGCGCACAGTCTTGTCACTTTCGGTTGCTGCACAGAAAGACCATTTTCTCGGTGCTAATTCGTTCAAGCACCGTTCATCGCATTTTGTGAGCGTTGGAAATGATTTTTCTTTCAAGGGAAGTCAAATATATACCTTTCCAATATATACATTATAAAATATGAGGTCACAAATGCAGGTTTTCTCCACTCTTTTTCCCCATTTTGTACTGATCAAGTGTGAAAAGATTACAGATTGCAACTTAACTAGCCGTTAGTTCAAGACTTCAAGATCACAGTAAGACTATTAATCAACGATGTACATATTATAAAAATAATTTCTTCAAAAAGAACGTTTAATTTGAATATATTTTACAAATGAAAAGCCGATGTCGCGTGTTTTTCTGTAAGCAACTATGTGATCATCGGCGTGCAGATCAGCAACTTCCGTTTCGGTTAACTGTACGCTTAGACACTAGGAGTATACGCCCTTAACATTTAAAAAAGTCTTCATACATCTAAATTAACAATCTAAATCAGTTTATTTATGATTACACGTGTAAGAAAAGTTGTTGCAGTTATCATTACATTTTATGTCAAGAAAATCAAGTGAACCATGTTATGTTAGTGGTAACCATTAATTTGAAATTTTGTTTATTGAAGTCACTAACAGTTCTCAAATTTTCTTCAGTATCAATTGTGCTCGTCAATAGCAACTTTAGACTTTTAGTCAAAGCAGATTGTTTTTCACATAATTATTCTGAAAACAAAAACGTTGTTGTAATAATGTATGATTACTAATTGAACGATTTATATAATATTATTATCATATAAAACGGAATTTTATGTTGAACTACCACCTCAAACCAAGAAAAATGTAAAAGTTACTAATCTGTAGCCACTCGTTGTGAAGACATTTTAAAACATTTCTCAAGAAATAATGCTGTAGTTGTCTCAATTTTTTTCTGTGAACATTACTGTATAACCATTTTTACAAAGTTCCTGTTAAATCTATGGTAATAAGTATGCAAAACAAAAAGTTTAGTGAATGTTTAAATATCTGTATAACATAAAATCTATAAAATGTTGAACCTGTGATAAATACATGAATTTTGAAAATAAAAAGTTGGTATACTGCTTAATTAATCAACAGCTTGCATTTAAGTTAATGTGCCTTAGTCAAAATGTGATACCTTGCAGCAATATACATATTTTCTGACCTATTAGCCATTTCAGGAAGTGAATACTATACAATGGATACCAACCAAGAAGGTATTACTAACAGTTGTTATGTCTAGAGATAAGCTGGTTTTAGTTATAACAGTTTTCTAGTAATTTCAGTATCTGTATTTTAAACGTTTTAGATGTAAAACTCTCGTAAGTCTTAAATTCTTTAATATTATCTCAAATGTTTTTTTTTCAGAACATAAGATTTTAATATAGTAAAATATGGATATTTTACAGGGGCGTAGCCAGCTTTTTACAAATTGTAGGCACATTTAAGGGGTTCCTAGTGGCAGTTGCCACTTGATAAGGGGTTCTGGGGTGCAACCCCACCCCCCTCCAAAAAAGCAGAAAACAAGTCGAGATTAAATGTAGCAAACTGTAATTAAAGCGTGAAAACTCAGAGAATTGGAACGTGGGTCTGCATTTATATATGGCAAAGGAAAAAATCATTTTCCCCAGAAGCCAAAGACATGGTTCGACAAAAACGGCTTGAACCTGCTACAATACCACTCTGTTTTTATTGTTTGTTTGGGACTTTTGAAAACGTCATTTTCCTGTCCAACTTGTAGGCCCGGGCCTACATTGCCTTATAGGAGCTACGCCACTGTTTTATGCATATTTGCAAAATAAAAAGTTTTTGCTTCTCCTGTAAAATATTGTAAAAGTGAGTTACGACATTTTTCTGTTCAGCCGTCGATGTATTAATTTCTTAATTTTCCATTAAATGTCATTCATGTATAACATACATGTATTGTATACTTTTCTTGTTTATGTTCAAATATTTTCAACGTAAAATAGATAAAGACACTGTCATACATCGTATACTTGTGCTGCATTTTACTTATCATTTGTACATCACTGCCAGATCTACAAAAGGTGTCAAAGAATTGCTACAAGTAAAGTTTAGCAATTTATGCTGACCTTCTTGTCCGCCGGAGTATCGTGATTTGTCTGTTTGTATAAACGTCAGCAAACTGTTTTCATCAAAATAAATAGTCGATTCATTTCTGAAATTCAATCCATTGGATCCGGATACCACAACTTTGTATTGGGACTTCACTACATTATCTGAAACCTTAAAATATACATGTATTATAAACTATAATTTTTCGGGCTACAAGAAGTTAATATACAATTCCAATATTTTTTTCAGAAATAGGCATGATAAAAGCATCTATTATAAATTATTTTACGCTTATAACTTTAATCAAAACATGTCAATTTATGTTTGCATATTTACTGAATATAAATAATATGATACCATCCAAAATATTTTCCATGTTAACACTTATTAACTTTTATTATTTAACATACCGCAATCTTGAGCAAATAAAAACAGTACCACTGCCTCTTAATAAAATACATTAAATATTATTATTATTATTATTATTATTATTATTATTATTATAAAATAACCACACTTTCAGAAAAGTAAGTAAGGTGTTTATATTTACGGGGAATAAATGCGTTTTGACTTAAAGCCACAATAAACTTGCCAAACAGCATATTTTTTATTAACCAAAACATTTTAGATTTCACCTGTATGAATAATAACACAAAAAATAAACCTTACAATAAGAAAAAGGTATTATCTTATTGATTTACAGCATGTTTTGGGCGTTTTTCGGATCGTTAATTTTGTTTACAAAACAAACAGCGAATCTTTCCGAGCTGATTTTCGGCAACTCTCGGCAGGCGAAGGTCGCTAATTATACAGAATGACGTCACTTCGTTCTTACGGCCCACTTACGGAAAAAACCGATAACTTTTCGCCGAGTGATTGTAAACATTGGTTAGTAATTTTGTGGGCTACAAAAATACTATTCGGACCGGGTCTCAATGATTGGGGATTATTTGAGGACATAAATAGTTGGTCATTTATAATTTCTTTTGAAAAGGGTCAACGTGGTTAATTAATTTTCACAATGAAAACAAAACGTTTTGGCAAGTTTATTGTGGCTTTAAAAGGATGACACTATAAAAAAAAAATAAGGCACTTTAGGGCGGTGCACAGATGAAAGTTAATTTAATGATGATGGTGCAATTAAAAACATAAAAATTGATAAAGATGTATGCTGTATTTGAGGATCTTTGATATTTGAAGATATTATGGGAAACTCGACGTTAATACAGTGGGTGGCATTCAATTTGAAAGATTTACAAAAACAACACAATCATATTTTTCATTGCTCGCTTGGATATATTTAATTTAAAAATAAATCTTGCTGGTACTGCTGCTTCTGGTGATGACAATGAAGATTATGATGATGGTGATGATGATGATGATGATGATGACGAATTATGATCATAATGATGATGAATGACGTTTATTGCTATGATATTATTAAATGATTTTACGAATAAAAATTCACTTATACCAAATTCTGGCTTAAGAACTGTTTAGACAGACGTACGGACAGACGTACGGTCGAGTGCAACTTTATATGCCTCCCACTTCGTGGGGCGTAAAAGGAGCCTTAACGAACAGTTTCAGGTTTGATGAAACTGTCTTGGGTGGTGGACCACATTACATGTAAACGAATAGTTCAGTTATGGAAATTATAACGATTTTGCCCCTGCATTGTTAGACAAGAGTCTATGTACATGTATAATATTGCGTAGTGTGATACTGAAAAGCTTTAAATACTACGATTTACAATCTCCTTGATACATATTAATATCTCATTACTCACTAGGGATGGCAGTTTAGTAAACCAAACTTTGTTTTAGTGCGCACACAACGTTTATTTTTTAGAGCGGATGTAGCAGTTGTCTTTTAAAAGAAATTCCTGAACAGCTGCTGGCCAAATCGAAATGTTCATCGATGATAATTGTCGATAATCTTGCGATTAATTAATTATTATCTGTGTGTGTTTACTTGCTTGATTGTCGATCATTTCAATATAATAATTGACAAGAATGCGTTATGGGCCTTCACCCTTAAGTAGTTTATTGAATGTACAATAGTATTACTTTAAAAAATTGCAACTTTATCAACTTTATCAAATTGATTTTGGTGCAAAGTGTTTTATACTTACTGGTAGTCTTATAATTTTTGGTATCCCTGAAACACAAAGTATACTTTTCAAACATTTATGATTTCATTTCTTGTAGACCCCAGAAACACAAACTTTGAATGTAAAATAGGTAAATACAAGCTTGAATTGAGTGAGTATATTTCTTCAACAGAATATACGTTTGTTTAAAATGTTCATTTTTGAATTTAAAATATAAATTATTTAATATATTTTATGCAAATCAAACTTTTATCTTGAGATGGGTATTTTCAATACACCTTAACCTCACGGCATTGAAATTCGTAATGATTTCCCTTTTGATTAGCTTTAACAGTAAAGTAATAATTCTTACTTTACTGTTCTTATTTCAGTTTTTATCTTGCCTGTGAAGAAGATCCAAAGTCTTTATCGTTGAATTAAAACATTAATTAGGATTATTGTGTTACTTAAAAAAGCGTTCCCTGGAAGTGTTTCATAATACTAATTTAAAGATTTTTTAAAATTTACACATAATTACATGCTCGTTTGTTTGGTGTTTCTTACTCCCAGGTTAGAACTTCACTTAAATTTTATTAATTTATTAATTAAATTTATTTAATACCTGCTGTAGCTGTTTCTGATGCTCTTGATACCGTAGAGTTGTCGCTCACGCGCTTCAATAATGTTTCTACGGTGACGGGTCCATTCGCCCAAACAACCGTCACACGTATGTCAAGGCCTAAGCCAGGTATAAGGGTATTCGGAAATGTGATAACGTGTGTGCTGTAATATGTAAAGAAACATTTAACATCATGATATTGATTAAAAACTTTTCAAGCTGTCATGGGACAATTATTATTGAAATAAAGATAATGTTTGGTTGTTTTTTTTTAATCGAAACGAATTTCGGTAATGAGCTTAATCTAAATTTACTATCTGTTTTGCTTTTCTTTTATTATATTTCTTAGTACAAGAAATGTATGTTATGAATCAACATTTACCATAACTTTTGGGACATTAGGTGAAACAGATTTTATATGCATATCAGGAAAAGACAGCCGCCTAATATATCCATTTAAAGGATAACACATATTCCGTGTGGTAAAAGCTTGTTCGGGGAAAAGATTACAAAAATACATAAATTATAAAATAGATAAAATGGAAACGAAAAGGGGTTACTGACTACGATAAATATGGACGCTATTCAAGTTTCGGTTTCATCGGTGCCTGTTCAAGAGAAGTATACGTGTAAATACATTGTTGTTTGTTGTTTTCGTTGTTGGTGTTGTTGTTGTTTTTCAAAATACAAGGCTCTCTAACAGATTCAGGTTATGAAACAGTGAAGATATTTATCAAATTTTGAAAGTGTCTAAACAGAATTTTAAATCATACACTATCCATTCTAAACATTCTACTTTTGAAATGCCAGCAATTATAATAGTATGATCCGACGAATGATTACATACCCTGCCTGGACATGGGATCCGCCCAGCAAGCTTGCCAGCAGCAGTCCAATAAACATGATCTGAAAAATAAAACATTTACTAGTAAGTAATTGTTTGCCGTTAAACACATTTTTAGAATAAACGCATTATGCTTGATATTCTGAGAGAACTACTGGCTATCCTTTATCAGATATTTAAAACATCATTGAATTTCTACATGTGGTTTGGGAGCAATAAATTATACTATTTTCAATCTGTTATCGCAACATAAGCACAACTTACAGGCTTTAAAAGAATTCAAAGTTTGTTTCGGCTTATCGTACACTGTACATTTAATAATATTCTGTTTAAACAGCTCGAGAATCAGAACGAAGTAACTTTATACCGGAAGAAAACAAACCGTAAAGTAAATATAGAATCATGAATGTGAGCTTGTAGATCATCGTCTTCTTAAATAAAGATACTTGCTTGGCGTCCATCTTCCACTTTTAAGCTGGCATCACACCGGTGAAGAAAAGGTAAACTTAACGATGGTTTTATTACAAATAGTATTGCAAAATTAAGTTTTTTAAGATTTAAAACATGGTGGCGGATGTTTTAGAAGATTTTGGGCAGTATTATATATTTTTCCGCCCCTGTTAAAAAACATTTATATTTAACCGTCTTGTGGGGCGTAAATTATATGTACATGAATAAAATTTGTGTTTCAGCTAATCACAAAAAGTGAAATTCTATCCGTGTTAACACTTTTTAAATCTTACAAATATCATCTCATTATTTGATTTCGATAAACATGCACCAATCCAAATTCTTAAGCAAAATACAACGTATGTTTTTGAAAAATTAAATATTTTTTTATATGAGTCTATACTTCTTATGCGAATTTGTGGTGTACGCTAATATTAAACCAGAAATCTCTTTAAAACAGATACATATTTTCAGATATTATAAAACAATGAAGAAGATACTGTCGTTTCCTTCATCTTGATTTACGCGTAAATTAAACAATATAACATTTGATTTACATGTAAATTAAAGCCACATTACACGCATGATAAAGAACAGAGAAATCGTAATTAAGTCGTATGCTTTAATATCAAACACGATGATGTTTTCGCGTGGCATATTGCAATTAATTACCGGATTTACTTACCCTGTTAATATAACAATTGTGTGTCCTCTGTATTGCAGATAGTTACTTAACAATAACTTGTGTTTTCAATTTTTTAAGATCATGTTTCCTTTTTGTTTCGTGACAAAACATCCCGGCGACAAATGCATCTTGTAAAAAATTTCCATTTTGTTTAGGTTTGTAAACAATCAAGTAAATTTTAAACTTTACTGATCTAATTTCAGATTTTTATCTTGACTTTGAAGAAAATCCAACGTGCCTATTGTTAATTTAAAATTAAATCATTACTTTGGATTATTGTGATCGAGTATGCCTCACTTCAACATCGTACGACAAAACATTAAGCAAGATCTATTCGTCACTGACAGTTATAGTCGTTTCAAACAGTTTATACTAATTGTTTAACATTTCCGCTTAATATATAATCAATCTGCTAGATGCCTTTTTGTTATCAACAACCATGAATGGTAATAGTATACGAGGGATGATCCAAAATAACGTAGACTTTTTTTTATAGTTTTTATATTATTCGTATTTCCTTTCCCTCTGCATAGTAATTAAATACGAAAATTATTTTCAACACTTTATTGGTTACAAACCCAGAACAAAAGACATCTGAGACAGGTACATATCTCTGGGAAATTGATGCGAAAAAAACATCTTTAAAGTTGACTTCTTATCCATGGGGAATGTTGTTGACTTCCTTAAATATTTTAAGTTAAGATGACCCTCTCTGATTTCCAGTACAATAACTTGAACGCAGTATCAACGTTTCCGGCTTGCAACGATTTTATTATCATAAAAGTTGTTGGTTAAACCGTCACTCAATTTAGTAATGTACTCATGCCTTTCTTGAAAATCATCAGATTATAAATCAATAAATATGGACGCCTATTTCTACTGTATATCATTACCATGTATATTCTAAAATGGAGAGACATTAAAATCACGAGATGGTCTCAAGTACGCAGCAATACACTCAACGCGAGTCAGACATTTTGAATCAAATTTAACTGACAACTTACAACATTGAATAAGTAAAAAAAAAATTCTTGAGTAAGATCAAACGAGGATTCAACTTTCGTGGTTAGGGTCATTTTTCTACGTGTTGGGGAGTCATAATATTATGTCATTATTCTTCGGGGGTCAGTTTACAACGTTACACTGGCTAAATGTACTTTTCCAAATATTCTTTTCTTTTATTTAGCCTCTTGTTATGTTCGCCCCTTACTTGTACATATTCTAATTAAAACTCTGATCGAGTTTAAAGTACAATGAGCTCAAGACATAAACTTACTCGAAATAAATAGTTCTTTGTTTTGGTCCATAACATCGCCGTCCAAAGTTGAAAATTAAAACAGTTAAAGACATCCATCTGCTTTTAGAACAACGAATTGGTATGTTATGCTATAAATGAACAGTGAACTCACTTTCGGTATTTTTATTTCCCTTATTTTAAACTAAATTTATATATTATTAATGACGAATTGGGGAAATGAACGTTAAACTTTATCAATAAATTCAAAATTCATACAATTCTTGTCTTTCAAAAATTGTACTACATTTAAAACATTCAAGTTCAGACAAAATTAAGTTATACGATTGCATCTCGAGCAAAAACTTATTTAGTTTATTGGTAAAAGATAATAACATCATTCACGTTTGAAATAAAATGATGGAGTTTCTTTACTCTTTATAAATGATATAAGTTCACCGTCCATAATGTCAAATACACATAAACATTCAATATAATGCAATACGAACGAAGAATACACTGAAATGGACTTACCATCGTTGTATTTTCCTTCTCAGTCTTTATGGAAATTTATATAATGACATGCTTTGCACTCAGAAACACTTTAAGGCATACTTGGTCCTCAGAAAACTGGATGTCAGACTGAAAGCGCGATTATTATATTTAGCTGAAACTTATACCTCCACATACAACTTGATCAACGATTGGAGGAGTGCTGTATTATTCAAAATTGGTTAAATCTTATAAGTTATACTAATTTTGGTTGGCTGTCTTAAATATACTACTTTTTAAGTCTTTATATGGGTATATAGTAAAAAAGTTTCTGAAACGATTTTGTTGATTTAATTCGTTGCAATATTATGGGCCAATGAGGTGGACTTAAAGATGAGAGGGTAGATGGCTTAAAGCTACCTTTTCCGACAAATGGGTCCGAGGTTTTTTTCCGTATATGATACGTATTTGATATACTGAAATTTAAGTAATGAAATCGCATTTTAATAAACGATAAGCTCATTTAGTCGATTAAGGGATAGACTTATAAACGCATTTGTATAGGGTAAATGACATATTTTGAATTTGTACCCACTTACTAAAATTTGTAGATATTTTCTGATTTGAAGCTAAATACTGTATTAACTTTGCATACAAAATGGTATAAGTGTATCAGGATTAACCAAATTAAAAAACACACAGCCAAAATGTAGAAAAGAAAAGTTTGAATGGGTTTATAATAAGATCAATTTAAAAGATGACACCACAAACACATTAACGACAATATGAATCCCAGGGTAAAAGTCCGGGAATGGTCAACATTTTATGCCACTGAGCGGTTTAAACCTGGTTCTAAGATGCACCATCTCTCACCTACGTATAAGTGCGTACTAATTTGACCTTTAAAATTAGATTCGCGGGTACACAGCCGTATAGTAGAGAGAAAGAAAGGTAATAAGTTTTTACTACGATTAATTTCAAGGTTATCCACCACAAACACCTAATGAAAAAAGGAAAACTTGATGGAGAAGCACCAACCTCACAATTGCTCTGACAGGTTCTCGAGATCTTATCTGTAAAGGTATTTAGCAGGATCTTGACAATAAGGTCACTCTCACAATATTGATTGTTATTGGAATGTAGTGAAAACTGTAGGATTAATAGATAGTGTACTGATGTATTTCATCAACTTATTGATTTGTGATTGAAAAGCCTATGTTACCTATTTGTTTGCACGACGGTGGCAGTGGTTTAAAAGTTTGTTAAGATTTATACGGAAATCTTGTAAAAGAACCTTGAAGCTCGATCGGTTTCTTTTTTCCCTGTCATCGCGTTCTTTCTGATTTGACTCAATGGCCTCTGGTCTCAGCCATTAAGTACCCACCCATTTTGCTTGACAATGCTATAAACGTTTAATGTTTTATATGTTTGTGTACTTTTGCATGTAACATTGTCAGTTTGATGGGCGAGTTGGAGTTATGTCACCATGACAACGTGTACTTGTTTGATCATATGACAACATTGGGGCAAGTGTGAGGTTGGTGCACCCTAGAACCTGGTTTTAACCCACCAGTATCAAATAGTTTTGCCACTAAACGTTCCATTGCGGTTACCCCTCGGGTTTCCATTTTAGTTTATAGTTTGTGGCTGCTATTTTGAAATTGATCATTTTATAAACCATGCTTTAGTTTCCTCTCTGTTTTATGGCTGTGTGGTGATAATGTGTTTTCTGTGGCAATTCCTAATATGCATATTTCACTTTTTTTTCAGTCAGTACTGTTATTAATGGCTGTTGAGCACGCTCGTACAGAGACTATGTAAATATTGATTAGCTCCCACCCCGGAGATAGGCGGCGTGGGCAGTTGTATGTTGTATTCCTTTCCATTACTGTCCATGAAAAGGCTCAAACGGAACCTGCAATATTCTCTCTTTTTTTGGGGGGGGGGGTGGGGGTAGGGGGGGGGGGGGCTCGGAGGTTTCTTAGTTCTTCGCCTGATATTTTGAAAATCTTTTTTCCAAATTTAGAACATATTTCTTTTTAATGTCGTATGGTTTAAACCAGGACTTTACTTTTCACATTAAAATTAAAACTTGCATTTTTTAATCTTTGCATTACAGAAAAACTTTTAAACAAGGTTATCGGTATCACAAATTAAGGTAAACATTTTGCAAGTTTTATCGCAGATAACCAGATTTAATTAAAAAATACAGATGCAGTTAAAATCACTTTAATTGCAACAAGGTATTTCACAGACAGTTTTATGGAGACTTAATTTATTAACTAAAGAAAATAAAAACCAATGCTAATTTCTCCAAGTTATTCGTAAAAACCATCTGTAAATTCAAAAAATGGCTACATAATATTCTACAGCGCTCTGCATGCCATGTACAGTTGATCGTTATGCTTACCTCTGGTAGAATGAGGGTAGCAGGGGTTTAAGAGTTTATGAAGGTTTAAATATGGGAAAATATTGTAACCTAGAAGCTCGATGTGTTTCTTTTATCCCTGTCATCGTGCTCTTGTTGGTTTAACTTCAGATGCTCTGGCCTCGGTAAGGCCATTCAGTACGCACCCTTTTTACTTTACAATACTATTAGCTTCTTATAATTTATATTTACTCGTATGTTTGTGCGCTTTTGCATGCAACATTGTTGAGTTAATGGGTGGTTTGGAGTAATCACCAAGACAACTTGTACTCCGGTTTGTTCTCATCTAAATAGGACGGGGAATGAAGTTTAAGATACTGAAAATAAAATATTTATCCTTAAATTTTATTAGGTAAATGATATTCTTGCGCTACGAGCACGTTGCAAACGAATAATCAGATTACGTTTTTTTTTATTTTGATGACGGAATCAAGCGTATTTTTGGTTGTGAAGTATACGTCGATTATTTAAAATTTCAAATTAATCGTTGGAAATTAACAGTATGATTATTTAATTTTAAAGTATTAGATGAGTACAAAATTATAATTAGTGGTTTTACAAAAGAAAAAGAAAAATAACGGTTACGTTCATGAACATATCAAGCGCCGTTCCGCTTTCTTGTCTTAACGCATTAAAACATCAGTACGTTCTAGAGCTCTCCTTTTTAAAATCTGTAGGTAAAAACATACCAGTATTTATTATGTAGATTTTAATGTTTGCAGATAATACGACCAGATGATATGTCAAAGATTTCTGGAGTATACTTTATCACCAGTCTCAGTAAGTTTTATATCGTTGCGGAAAAAATATATTAAAAGCAATGATCTGAATTTAGTTTTTGGTTTGATAATATGAAAAACTTCTAACTAACAATATCCTGCATTTTTTAGTCTCCGCATGTACTGTCGCCAATGTAGCAATTATTGATAGACACATTTTAACCAATTCCAGTTAATTCAGTCAGTTCCGAATATAAATCGGGGGACATCTCTCAAAGTGTTTGACTGTCAAAAAAGATAGTTGTGTAATATTTTTGACAGACCGAATACATGTTCACATGTTTTTGTCCGTCTTGGGCTTCAAAATAATTCTGGAAATAATGAGTAATAAAAACACAAGTATGCAATAAGTTAGTAATTTGTATTATCTAGATCAGTTTAGCACTCATGACATCACAAGTTTCTATTGCATAGCCTTCAGGTATTGCATCTGATACAACCTTAAATCATAACATGGGGTAGAAATGATATTAATCATATGGTAGCACAACATCACAATCTCTTCATGTGGAGCTGGCCATGTTGGGCAGCTCGGTACAGGTGGCCCAGTTACTTCTGAGAACACGTTACCATCATTGTCAAGGAACATAACCAATAGGTAAACCAGCAAAATTCTATAGCTTTTAGTGTCTTTTTCATCAGTTATCATTCCAGTTTATTATTTGAGAAAAATTCGAACTTTTGAATCTATACTTAAAACTTATTAAGAATTACTGATCAATAGGTTCAAACGCATGCCTCTCAAAAACCGTCACAAAACATAATGCAAATATTTATTCACACGATTTTGCTTTTGATGGTAAACCAAAGATACTAAACAATATTGCAAATCACAATATTTCTTTTTAGGGCCTATTAAGTTTATTTTCACAATGGATGTCACGCTTAAAAACTTCGTGTTGCCACATTTTGCACACGAGCATCTGCAATTGTCTTTGTTGATGCGCGATCGACCGGATGTAAACAATAGATCAAAGGTTAAAGTCGTAAATGTTCCATTGCTATTCACAGCGAATTAACGAGCATATTTGCACTCGTTTAACTGAAAAATTTCCAACCTTGGATAGGAAATATAAAAGTTAACGGGAACTGCTTCATAATCGGAACTGGTTGACAAACTGTCATGCAATAAATCGTTACAACATAATGCTGAATTTTAGCCAGACGAACGTTTCATACTAAATTCAGTATTTTCATATCCACAAGAATGGTAAATGTTTGGAAAAAACATAGATATGCAAACGATAAAATATAACATGTAAATGGAATAATTGTGACAAGAATAACGGACTTGTAACTGTTTTGACCGGAGAAGGTGACCTCAATAATCTCGAACCTGCAATTTATGGATTTTTTCGCCCATTATGTGATTTAGCCCGATCGGTCAGATCTTTGTATGTCAAAATTTCTATGGAATTTGAAGAGAGAATGGAAACTTGTATGTAATGACACTGGTCTGTAGAATTGGCTAATCTGAGTCGGGCTCTTGCGCTAGAATGTCATCTTGAATGCATGTTAGTAATTGTTCTTACGCATAGTGGAAAAGGAACATAAACAGTTTAGGGAAAACCGCCAATAACAAACAAGAGGGTCCATAGGACCCTGGGTCACTCGCCTGTCAACAACTGCTCAATGGTTGCTAGAGTTTGGTAAAATCAAGTAAAAAAAAGCTGCTATTGTGGAGAAAAAGTCTAAATAGTTTGCTTTGGCTCTTTCAAGGGCCATAACTCTGGAACCCATAATGGAGTCTAGCTGATTCAAGAAAGGAATCGAGATCTTATAGTAACCTAAGTATTGTACAAGTCTTATTAAATTCAAATAAAAAATAAGGCTGTAATTGTGCAGACAAGGTCTAAAAATTACTTTTTGCACTTTTAGGGGCCATAACTCTGGAAGCCATCATGCAATATGGCAATTTCAAGAAAGAAAACAAGATCTTATGGTAATAAAAGTAAAGATCAGACCAAAATTAAGACCACTATTGTGCAGGCAAGCTTTTATTATAACTTGACCTAGTGACATTGTTTTCAAGGCCACATGACCCAGTTTCGAACATGACCTAGATATCATTGAGATAAACATTCTGACCAAGCTTGAAGAAGATCGGCCCAAAACTAAGACCGCTAGAGTGCAGACAAGCTTTTTCTATAATTCGACCTAGTGACCTAGTTTTCAAGGTCACATAATCCAGTTACGAATGTGACCTAGATATAATTGAGATAAACATTCTGACAAAGTTTGAAGAAGATCGGACTAAAATTAAGACTGTTAGAGTGCGGACAAGCTTTTTCTGTAATTTGACCTTGTGACCTAGTTTTCAAGGTAACGGAAACCACTTTCGATCTTGACCTGGTTATCATTGAGATTAACATTTTGACCAAGTTTAAAGACGATCGGACCAAAATTAAGGCCGCTAAAGTGCGGACAAGCTTTTTATATAATTTGACGAAGTAACCTATATTTCAAGGTCACATGACCCAGTTTCAACCTTGACCTAGATATTTTTGAGATAAACATTTTGACCAAGTTTGAAGAAGATGCCACCAAAATGAGGGCTGCTAGAGTGTGGACAAGCTTTTTATATAATTTGACCTTTTGACCTTGATTTCAAGGTAACGTGACCCAGTTTCGAACTTGACCTAGATATTATTGAGGTAAACATTCTGACCAAGTTTGAAGAAGATCCCACCAAAATTAAGACCGCTTGAGTGCAGACAAGCTTTTTCTTTAATTTGACCTAATGACCTTGTTTTAAGGGTCACATAACTCAGTTACGAACATGACCTAGATATCATTGAGATAAACATTCTGACCAAGTTTTAAAAAGATCGGATCAAAATTAAGACCGCTAGAGTGCGGACAAGTTTTTTTTATATAATTTGACCTTGTGACCTAGATTTCAAGGTCACATGACCTAGTTTTGAACTTGGCTTAGATATCATTGAGATAAACATTCTGACTAAGTTTGAAGAAAATCCCACCAAAATTAAGACTGCTAGAGTGCGGACGGAAGGCAATCACAAAAGCTCACCCTGTCACTGTGTGACAGATTAGCTAAAATGTGTATATATGGAGGAAAGGGTTAAAGACTGGTTTGGTCAAGATCAGGGCCAAAGACAATAAAACTGAGACTAGAGACTATACTCAACTCTCAAGCATCTGACTGCCGAAAACTGATACTAGTCTCAGAAAAAAAATCAAATGTTTGACTTCTGAGACCTCAAATTAACTTGCCAGTTTGTGTATACACTTTATTACATGTGTTACTATAAATAGTAACAAATAATGGCCATAATGCCCGGGTACTTTGCATGATAAAGGGCGGGCCGAAAACCTGATATCGCGGGCCGAAAACCTGATATCGCGGGCAGAAATCCCGTATCACGAATATTTGCACGTCGTAACCATTGATACAGGATTTAACTTTTACATTTCAAGATGGCGACGATTGAATCGATCGAGTCCCATTCAAGTCTTTTGGAGCTAGCATATGGGCTGTTTAAAAAAAAAAAGGCTGGAAAAGTGAAAAAATAGTGAAAAATTAAATGTCATAAAAATTCCAAACTTGTTATTCTGTATTTTTTGTTTATTGAAACTGAGTATAGAACTGAAAAGTTTTTTAAATCGGTCAACTGGTTGCTGAGATATTGTCATTTGAAAAATGGCAAGTGAAGTGAAAAAAATGTAAAGAATTTAAGTTCATAAAAAGTCCAAACTGGTTGGTCCATATGTTTGTTCGGTCTTTACAGTGAGCAAAATCAATCAAGTTATACTTATATGTGGCAGAATAAAAATTTTATGGAGCTTTTTTGACCAATATTAAATAAATCTAAGAATTTTAATTTATGTGCTTAAATTACAAGTATTACTGTTTCTTATTATTTAAATGTGTATTTCTGTTAAAATACATGTTGAAGCATCAAATAAAAGTGCTTTAGAACGTGTGGTATCGCATAAAGATAAAAAAATTCATATTGTTAAAAACGTGTGTCACACTCCTGACAACCACATCGTGTGGGGTAAGTCTGCGCATTGCCCAACTCTGCGCACCTGAATTGCATATATTTATAAAAACACTGATGTCAAAAAAACTGGCTGCAAATTGTGAGTTTTAGTCAAGTACGACAATTTTTTAAAATTCTGATGCGTAAATCTTGCTAGAATGTGTCTTGTAAGTAAATAGCTATTATAAAGAATCAAAATCATCAAATAAATTTGCTATTAATACCCCCTCATTCCAAAAACTTCCTTATTTTGACAGTTGTGACCCAAATAAATGGTTGCTATTTATATTGACTTTTCACTAAATATTCTTTTAAAAGTTTTATAGCTGGAGAGAGCGGTACTTTTTAATATGAACAGAAAATTGACAGTCAACATACGTATGCGCAGAGTTGGGCAACGTTTTCGACATCATGTAAACATGGGTGTGACTTCAGTATAACATCATTTTAAAGCCTCCTAAGCAAATTCGTGCACATAAATGATAACAAACCAATTCCTGAATGGATACAGTTTCGTTCCGGTAGGTACTCGTCTTTAGCTACTGAACGTGTTATACACCACAGTTAAGCTTTTATGATGGGTGCGCAGATTTGCCCCACACCACATAAGTGCAGTGTACTCAAAAATGTTTCACTAAGGCCATTCCTTTTTGTCACAATTTAACAAAACATGACATAGACTTCTAGGAAAAAATACGCTCTTGTTTTCATGTAAAGGATGTGTTGACAGAATATTGCAATATGTGCATAATGTCACACTCCTGACAAATTTAGCTGACATTTTCTAAAGGGAGCTGCAGACAAATATAATTTCAGTAGAGGTCACCGTGATAATATTATAATTATTGCATCTAGAAACATAAAACTTAATGATACACAAAACATTTCTCATGTACTATTAATCTTTACAGTTCTATAAATTTATAAAGCAGATGTATTCATTTTCTTGAGGTATTTTCTAATCTACCACGCTTGACTTAATAGCATAAATTTTGTTTATTTTAAGTATAATATGCTTAATTTTATCATTATTTGATGCCTAATAAATGCACATTTTACTAAAACAATACTAAAACTTGTCTTTACTCAAGCTTTTTGTAAAATAATGGTCTGAACAAATGTGATTTTGAAAAGTGTCACACTTTTTGTCACACTCCTGACATTTTTTGCCCATTATTTGAGAATATTTTTTTTAACGGATGGTGCTATTTTGATGAAACTTCACAGATCTTTAAAGGGCATGATGAGACACCTTTGCAAAGTAGGAATATGGAAGTAACTGTTTGTTGTACATTTTTATCACAGGAAAACCCAAACCAGCCTTTTTTTGAAACAGCCCATATTTAAAAAAAGAACGTGCATGCTAACATGAGACATATTCTGAGAGCGATAAAATTACAAGAGAAACATGGAGAAATTGTACATACCTGGGGACAACCAAGAACAAAAAGCACTGTATTTCCAGAATCCTGTTCCTTCATTTTTCCTTTAGGCTTTAGGCCTACTATTCTTTGAAACAAGATATACCTTCATTATGTTTTTGTTGAATTGAAGCTCGCATCAGCGTTATGAGAATGAAACACTCACAAATAACAGCCTTTACATACCCATACCGCTGTAAAACACTTCCAGGATTCACATTTTCACAATCTCATATCCAGCACAATTTTATCAAATCGTTCGAAGACATCATCACTTAAAACAAAACTAGAATGTTGTGTTCCGCGGAACACATGTGTCGCCTGCATGGAAAACGTTGAAATGTGGGCCTATGTTTAATCATATATAATAAAAATATTTTATTTAAGTTGATTTCAATACTACACAACAGAACACATGTGTCATCTTAATTGCATTTAAAAGGGGAATAACTATAATAATGGTGAAACAAGAGTAATCATCTTCAAAAATTGGTTTGTGCACCCAGATGAGTTATTCAAAGTATTAAGTGAATTGAACAAGTACTTTCCAGTTTACAGGCAACACTAAGTTTCATGTTACAGTTGCATTTTAAAGGGACATAACTCAAAGTAAACTCAAACAGGAGTTATGATTCTTAGTGTAATCAATGTTGTTGATCATGCTGATATTGTATTCCAAGTATGAAGTGAATAGGACAAGTACTTTCAAAGTTATAGGCAACATTAAGTTTTATATTAAAGTTGCATTTGAAAGGGGCATAACTAAAAAAATATTGAAACTGGAGTTATCAGTCTTGTCATCACAGATGGCATTTTTCATGCTGATGATATATTCCAAGTAAGAAGTGAATAGGACAAGTACTTTCAAAGTTATAGGCAACATTAAGTTTTATATTAAAGTTGCATTTGAAAGGGGCATAACTCAAGAAATATTGAAACTGGAGTTATCAGTCTTGTCGTCAAAGATGGCATTGTTCATGCTGATGATATATTCCAAGTATGAAGTCAACAGGACAAGTACTTTCAAAGTTATAGGCAACATTAAGTTTCAGATTAAAGTTGCATTTGAAAGGGGCATAACTCAAGAAATATTGAAACTGGAGTTATCATTCTTGTCATCACAGATGGCATTGTTCATGCTTAATATATATTCCAAGTATGAAGTGAATAGGACAAGTACTTTCAAAGTTATAGGCAACATTAGGTTCCAGATTAAAGTTGCATTTGAAAGGGGCACAACTCAAGAAATATTGAAACTGGAGTTATCAGTCTTGTCGTCACAGATGGCATTATTCATGCTGATGATATATTCCAAGTATGAAGTGAATATGATATATTCCAAGTATGAAGTGAATAGGACAAGTACTTTCAAAGTTATAGGCAACATTAAGTTTCAGATTAAAGTTGCATTTGAAAGGGGCATAACTCAAGAAATATTGAAACTGGAGTTATCATTCTTGTCGTCAAAGATGGCATTGTTCATGCTGATAATATATTCCAAGTATGAAGTGAATAGGACAAGTACTTTCAAAGTTATAGGCAACATTAAGTTTCAGATTAAAGTTGCATTTGAAAGGGGCATAACTCAAGAAATATTGAAACTGGAGTTATCATTCCTGTCGTCACAGATGGCATTGTTCATGCTGATGATATATTCCAAGTATGAAGTGAATAGGACAAGTACTTTCAAAGTTATAGGCAACATTAAGTTTCAGATTAAAGTTGGGGGACTACCGGACGACGACGACGACGACGACGACGACGACGCCGCCGGACAATAGCATCCCTATGTGTCTACCTGCTATCGCAGGCGACACAATAAAACTAAAAAATCAACTGACAGCTCTTCTTGTTACAGTTTGAAAATGTAAACAATCTTTAATTACGTCACAAAACTCTAAATGACGTAGTAGCGAAAAAAGCGATAAAAGCATTCATCGTGACGTAGTTAATTAACGAATAATACATATATTTCTATATATAGTAACAAATTTACGTTGAAAAAATATTATTACTCGGCATCGGCAGATTTTATCGCATAATTGCCCCGCACGTGGAGGGCAATTATGCGATAAAAGCACTTGGAAAAGACGCACGTGCAACGCTTGGTTTTGCATGACGTCATTAGCGGCATTCCCGACAGCAAAATGCGGGCCCACGGGTGAGCGTACGCTGGAGTCGCTCGCAAATAGAATTCTAGATTTAGATGGAATTATTGCTAAGTGGCCTCAAGTCATTTAACCGAGGAAGAAGCTAGACTGTTTATTGACAGTAATTTATCTAGTTTTGACGCAACTTCTAACATAATTATTTCCCTTTGCCCTGCGGTTAAGGTAAACCTCGGATTTCACCGGTACAGTAACCGAGGGAAAACTGACATATGTATTATACAGAACAATTCATGGGTGGTCGGGGGCGGATGTTGATAATTGCCCCGCTGAAGAGATAAAATGCCCTCGGGCTAAAGCCCTCGGGCATTTTATCTCTTCAGCGGGGCAATTATCAACATCCGCCCCCGACCACCCATATATTATTCTCTAAATAGAGTGCTCAGTAAATTTATGAATTACAGAGCATGAAAATGGCAGACTTTGGTATCAGCCCGGCACATGTAATAAAATGGTTATAAACCGGTGTTCAAGGGCCGGGAGTTGATATCGGCCCGGCCGAGCAACATAGGCCCTCGAGCTAAAGCTCTCGGGCCAATATTGCTCTTCCGGGCCGATATCTTCGTCAAGCCCTTGAACACCGGTTAATAACCTCTTAGTATACAGCTGAGACCTCACTTAAATTAAGTCTCAACATTTTGAGAATGTGCTACAAATTTGTTGTTGTTGTTGTTTTACTTACAAAGTCAATAAAATATTCAGAAAAGCCTGATTTTCAAAGTGCTATAAAGTAAGAAAGTTTATTTGGTCGGTATCCAAAGAAAATGACAAAATTTACCCTACAACATCTTCCAGAGCAAAGTTCTTAATATTGCATAAGACAGATCTAAGCAGCAAAGTTCATTAGGACATTGACCAGCAACTGGAGCAATAAACTGGTATAATGCATCCTAATAACATCATATGAATGAACCTAAATATAGCTGAAAGACAGGTAGAAATATTGGATTTTGACACATGAAATTTTCACTCTGCTACTAAAATTTTTGTTACAAATTTTATCACTGAACATCCAGTGAATGAATTGTTCATGAAAGATTGAATTTTAAGACGGTACAAAGTTTGTGTCAAAATCTGGTTGATAACTGTAGAAAATCGAAGGTTAAAAACGTAATTTAAAATAAAAACTTTTTAAAATCCCCAGGGCAGGGCCCCTGGGCAATTCAAGAACATGATAATAATTTGAGTAGAGATCATCAATATCAATATTCATACACAATTTGATGACAATCGGATAAAAAATGTGACCTCTATTGCGTTAACAAAATTTTTGCTTTAATCTGACCTAGTGACCTAGTTTTTGACCGAAGATGGCCTAGATATTATTGAGATAAACATTCTGACCAAGTTTGAAGAAGATCGAATAAATATTAAGACCGCTAGAGAGCGGAAACAAATTGTCAACTGACGACGAAGGACGGACAAAAGGCGATCACAAAAGCTCACCCTGTCACTATTTGACAGGTGAGCTAAAAGGAATTAATAAAGTACTGAATTTAACAAATTGAAACTCGAAAAAATGTCTTCTTCCGCGTCTTTCGTACGTAATGTTGTTATGTCAAAAGCGCATAGGATCTTGCGTGTTGTTTACCATAACTTAAAATTCGTTTTTAGATGTAATCAGAAATTTCCATTCTGGTTCAAAAGGTGAAACCAACTGACTTCAAAATTATGAACACACGAAAGTCACATGCGATGTCAAATAACATCCGTGTATTTTGTGTTTAGAGTATCTCTCTGACAGATACAAATCTCGGCGACAGCAGTAACACGCGTGATAAAATCTTATGCTATATCTTGTAGATTTTTACTAATCAGCACTTAATGTATCTTCGAAGTTGAAAGAGTGTTATTACTGGCGGTTTGGGGCAGCTAATTACCCTTTTCTACAGGAAATTGGGAAAGTTAACAATTTATGAATAACTAGCAGTTTTCCGTCATTTAACGACGAGTCGAAATACGGATTCTTTACATTCTTTTAGTTTGTAAACTCGTATCAACTTTAAAATTAAAATGTCAATTTTGAAGAATCTTTTGCATCTGATGAAAACTTATTTCAAACAGTACTTTGTCGGTAATTTCTTTTAGGAGTATGCTGTCAGCTAAAAGAAATTCTAAATTTACACTCTGGAGACTAAGTAGCTGAGAATGGATTCAGCCTTCAGCAATAAATCATACTGCTATGTTCGCACTCACATCTGTTCTAGTCAAATTAGTTTTGTATGTGTCGTGTGGCGGTCCCAAACATTGTTTCAGGTTATTTAAGTATAAATTAATGTTGTTATCTCTTCAACCTACAGGGATTAACATCCCCTTTTCGCACAACATACCGCTCGCACAATCAACCATATTTACCGCGTTGAGATGTTGCAAATACTGATAATCTTTTCTAATTAAAATTGGTCTTGTATATTATGCAACATTTTTTTAGTTCCTTGATCGCTCACATTACCTTTCTGCACTCTTGGAATGTAACCCAACACAGCAATCAGTTCTCACAATATGTTCTCTTTTATTAAAAATTGAAGCTATGGGTTTAATAGTTTATGAAGGTTTATGGGGAAATTTTATAAGAACCTATCTATCTATATATACTGCTGTACGCCCCTTTCGGGTATTACTAGCAGGTGCGCGTCAGTGCAAGAATAAAAGTTTTTAATGACAAGAAGACATCAAAGAAAAACAGGGGTGAAATTGTTAAAAGAGTTAAAATCAGGTTAAAAACAGTGTTTTGCTATCTAGGCAACGTTGAGAATGTTTAAAGCATGTCTGAAATGATCAGGATCAGGCTCTAAAACGACGGTAGATGGTAGTTGGTTCCATAATACGACAGTTTGAGGAAAGAAAGAGTATTTAAAAATGTCTATGTTAGTGTGAATCTGCCTGTAGGTTAATGGATGCACGTGCCTGGTCCTTCTCAATGGCTGTACAAGGTATGGTGGGACTGGTATTGCCACAAAACCATGGACTATTTTGAAGAACATACATAGTCTAGCAGAGGTTCTTCTAGATTCTAATGTATCCCACTTTAGGTCGTCCAGCATAGTCGTCACACTGTCATAAGGGGAATATTGACCTTTGACCCAACAGGCTGCTCTCCGTTGGATCATTTCAATTTTGTTAATGTTACACTGTGTGTGTGGTGACCAAACAGTAGACGCATATTCTAGTTGCGGTCTAACTAGGGATTTATATGAAACTTCACGAATTTTCTGGTTTTTTGAAGGTAGATTTCTTTTTAAGAATCCTAGAGTTTTATTTGCACTTTGAGTGATTCTGTCAATGTGATGATTCCATGACAGGTCACTTGAACTAGATATTTTGCACTTGGTACTACCTCTAAAGTGTGTCCATAAATTTTATAACCAAACTTGATTTTCTTTTTATTCCTAGTTATGATCAATACTTGACATTTGCCAGGGTTAAACTCCATTTCCCACAACTTTTCCCAAGCTTCTAGTGTCTGTAAATCCTTTTGTAACCTAAGCCAGTCTTCATTATTTGTGATGACCAGGTAAACTGCAGTGTCGTCAGCAAAAAGGCGAACTTGGGATTTAATATGATTTGGTAAATCATTTATATAAAGTAGAAAAAGGAGGGGGCCGAGTACTGAGCCCTGGGGCATCCCTGATGTTACTGGTACTTCCTTGGAATTTACACCATCAAGGAGTACTGTTTGTGATCTGCCTATAAGAAAGGCTTTGATCCACTGTACTGTACGTTGGTCTACTCCATGTTCCTGCAGTTTATATAATAATTTCAGGTGACTTACTTTATCAAAAGCTTTGCTAAAATCCAGCAATATTAAGTCAGTCTGTTGTCCTGTCCTGAACCTAGAAGCTTAATTTGTTTCTTTTATCCCTGTCATCGTGTTCTTGCTAATTTAATCCCAGGGGCTCTGGTCTTGGTAAGATCATTGAGTACTCGCTCATTTGGCTTTGCAATGCTATTAGCTTCTTATGTTTTATATGTTTGTGTGCTATTGCATTCAACATTGTTAAGCTGATGGGTGGGTTGGAGTTATTTCACCAAGACAAGTTGTACTTATTTGTTGATATGAGAACCTGTTGGGCAAGTGTGAGGTTGGTGCACCATAGAACCTAGTTTAAACCCCCAGTGGAAATTTGTTTTGCAACTGACCGTTCCAAGGCTGTAACCCCAGTGGTTCTCTATTTCGCTAATTGTTTGTGGCGTCTTATTTGAAAAGGCATTCTTATAACAACATGCTCTCTTTTCCTCACTTCTTTTTCGCTGCATGGGGAGGCTGTTTTTTGTGAGTGTGGCGATTTCTGATATGCATATTTCACTTTTTACTCCACTCAACAGACACGTGTGTTATAGATCAGACTTATGAAGTGACAAAGGCAAATTACATACTGTAAAATCAATCTGGGTTTGAAATTGTAAAAAACTGTAGTCAAAAATGTATATGATTTTTAACAGTTCTGAAACTACATTGGCTAAAGCCGATAAATTTTGTGGGTATTTATATCTACAGATGAGAAACCCAGAGCCATCATGGCCCTTTTCTTTACTTTACGTTCTTTGTTGTTAACTGGTTTAATGTATTCTAATAGCTGTACAATGACGACGTTGAAACTGTTTTTCTTATGTTAAGCAGGAAGTCTAGTGATTAAGTCGCTCACCAAGCAAGTCAAAAGAAAGGTATATTATTTCCGTGCTTTTGTATTAAGAGTATTGCATGGACAGATAAAGCTACAACAAGCGTGATAAAATCGAATTGTTAAACCATACTTTCTCTTTGCACTTACAATATCTTCCGGGTGACAGGTGCTTTAGCAAATTATATATCTGTTTATTCATCCGTTTCTATGTGAAGTTGACGCAAAGAACATGTTACATGTACGAACATGTAAGAAAACAAGACATTAAATAAAGTGGTGGCCTCCAAAATCCTGCTGTACTGGATTGACAAACTAGGAACAACATTCAAACTAAATTGCATTAAGCATGTTAAGTCGAATCAGGCTTTTAATTCTCATTGTTTATTATAAGATAATCGTGAAACAGTTAAAAGGTTTATTTGTGATGCTATACACTTCATATTTTTATTGGGACAAACAGGCTAAACATACATTATAATGGTTCTTCGTGTTCTATAAACACATAAATAAATACAGATCCCAAGGTTTTGAAAGCGAAGACCTGTTTATTTGCAAGTTATGGGATCGTGCTACCCTATTCTTGCAATTTTATTTGACCATCTTCTATGCAGAGGCTAATACTAGGGAACGACATCGCCAAAACTTTAAAATATCATTTCCTTATAATTATATTTTTGGTGTGGTAAAAATCGACTTTCTTCATGCCCAAACTTAATTTTGAAACCTTTTTAGCAGAATAATATAATTGTATGTGTTCGAACAATTTAATATTTCTTAAGTGCGACTTCGCTATGCGACGTTGCGGGGAGTATTCAACTGATAAGGAGGGTAATTCGCACGTGGATGCAATCAACGTGCCAATCAGTGCGGATTTGGTAACGTTTATGTATTCTTTTTAGTGTGGTTGTATTCTTTCCATCTTTCCGTGCAGTTATAGTTTCGTAACAGAAAATGGAAGTGATATTTTATTAACGGCATACATTTTTATTTAAGATGATATATCGACAGATGATTTAAATCTCACAATATCTCTATGGGTTAAAACAGGAATCTAGGCTCATCTTCTAGATTCATAGTTAAAAAAGGGGGTATGTAACTGGGCGAGTATTATATGAACTGGGTGTCAACAGTGAATATTGTGAAAATATAAGGCAATGTTTAAAACATCTGTTGGGTACATCTTCCTAGTATGTTAATTACTACTCTAAAGTTACAAAATAATTAAATAAATTTGCTATATATTTCATTATGAGATCATTTTAAAGCTTTTTTAAGCAATTTCATGCAGATAATGACAACAAAGCACCTATTGTATGGATACAGTTTCCTTCTGGTAGGTACCTGTCTTCAGCTACTGAATGTGTTATACATATACACACCACAGTTAAGCTTTTTTGATAGGTGCGCAAGCTTGCCCCACACCACTGTAAATCTAATCTAATCGGACACGATATGCAATCAACTTAAAAGTGTTTTATCACGTTGATAAGCTAATTTAAAAAAGTGCTTATTTTGCATCTGATTACATATTCGAAGATTATCTTATTTTGACACACATAAAATCATATTAAATACACGATGTTTGGTAGGTGATGGAGTCAGAGAGAGAGAGAGAGAGAGAGAGAGAGAGAGAGAGAGAGAGAGAGGGAGAGAGAGAGAGAGAGAGAGAGAGAGAGAGATTTTTACATTATAACAGTAATAGTAAAATAGTAGTAACACATCATTTTAATACGAATAAATCATTAAATTTTACACTTTTCAACTTTTCTAAGTATACACCTGCGTACTGTGGCATTGGTGGCTTGATAATTGAGCTATTGCTCTAAAACTTTCAACAAAACATGTAATTAATACATGTATTGACTAATTTATTAGTAAAACATTATTCAAAATGACAGACAACTGACCGCTCACAATCATTTAGAATAGTGACACCTATAGAAAACAATTTCACAATATCAGTTAATAACACGTATGGCCACCTTCAGTGGTGCGGTTAAATCGCAAAAATATTGTTGAAGGGGATTTTTTTTTATCATGTGTGATCAGTGGTAATGCTATGGGCTAGAGTGTCAATAAACAAGAGGACTGTAGCAGTTTTAATCCAACTGAAATTAAATTCTGAAGAATATCAGCGACAACTCCTTGTAGTGATCCGGTTGTCCTTCCACGTCTTCAAGCACATAGATGCATGCAGTTTATGAATGATGGTGCACCGTGTCATCGTTCGGCGAACACCAGACGTTTTCTTGAGGTGAACAACGTCTGAATATTTTCATGGTGCGCTAGAACTCCTGATTTTATTCAAATTGAAAATCTGTGGTGTGATTTTGAAAGAGGTGTACGAAACAGGAGGTGCCAACCATGCAATTTTCGCCATCTTGAAAATGCGCTTCTTCAGGAATGGGCTTAAGATTCCCCAAAAAAGTCATTCAGCACTGTGTTAGCGCAATGAGATCATCGTGTCTTGCAGTTAAACGCGCTGTTGGTGGTATACTCTTTATTCACTGATGTGAATTTGTATTCTGTGGGTGCCAGTACTCTAAATGATTGTGAGCAGTCAGTTGTCGGTAATTTTGAAAAATGTTTTACTATTAAATCAGTTAGTATTTATTGCATGTTTTGTTGAAAGTTTTGGAGCAATAATTCAATAATCAAGCCAGTAATGTCCCAGTACGCGGGTGTATACTTAGAAAAGTTGTTAAGTGTAATATGCAGATACAAGCATACTCCTGCATCGCACAACAACTTTGCAAAGTTGAATACAATAAAAGCAAGGTTTTAAATACCGTATTTGGAACATTATTCTTTTTTTACCTAAACACTGTTGAAACGAAATGTAGCGTAACTATTATGTTTGTTGATTAATGGCGAAAGCTTTCTTTGAAATGCTTAAGCTACGGCTATTACTCTATAATTCATGATCATGTTACACCAACGCAAAAAATAGAAATAAAGAAATATATTTTAACTCTTTTTTTTTGCGTGTGTGAACATACAGATCAGCTTGCATCTACACTGTTCGCTTTTCAGTCAGTAATAACCTAACACTCTTAAACATACAATTAAACGACCAAATGTAGAACGCTTATATACTTCTTTTATACGACCGCTCTTAGAATACGGAGACACTGTTTGGGATAATTGCACAAATGAGGAACAAAACGAACTAGAATCAATTCAAACCGAAGCCGCACGAATAGTAAGCGGTGCTACTAAACTGTGCAACATATCAAAACTGTACAATGACCTTAAATGGAAAAAACTTTCGGAGAGACGCAGAAAACACCGTCTTATACTACTTTACAAAATGAAAAATAAACTTACCCGGCACCATTAACAAATTTAATACCCGCTACCCAACAAAGTAGATATACATTAAGAAACACGGGAGACATTCCTTTGGTTATAACGCAGACTCAGCTGTATCATGAAGCTTTCCTACCAAAAACTATATGTGGAACGCGTTACCTCTTGCCATTATGTCATCTACTTTATTAGCCGCTTTCAAATCTCGTATACGTTCTAATACTCGACCTCCTCCTAAACACTACTCAGTTGGATCGAGACTCGGAAATGTCCTTCGTACAAGATTACGTCTTGAATGCAGTTCTCTAAATCATGACCTTCATAGAAATTCGATAATTAATAATTCATTATGCACTTGTGGAGAAATAGAAACGACTAGTCATTATCTGTTATATTGTAACAAAACTGTTGCTCAACATCATACTTTCCTTCACAATTTACCATGTCCTACAACAACTCAAAATTTATTATACGGATCTGAAAATTTAAACGAGACGGACAATGCCTACGTCTTTTTGCAAGTTCAAAAATATATCTTGGCCACCAAACGTTTTACGGTGTAGGTCTGGAGATGCGCGGTTCCCTGGCGTGCAGTAGCAAGACCGGCAGCACTTACTTTATTTTAACCACAAAAAGGATTTTGTATTAAAAAAAGAACAGCAGCAACCTAAAACCATAAGCATTTTTGTAAACAATCTCCATAAATATTAATTGTCAAATTCCCTTTGGGTCTTTTGTCCAAACAAAACCACAATATTAAAAAAAAACATCACAAAAAGTTATCCATTAAACGAAATACATGTAAACGCCATTCAGCCGTTAAACCAGGAAAGGAATTTATATATGCGCTCTACGAGGGCTTGTTTTCCAATCCATTATGTAATAATTATATACATCTGTATTATTGTTTGAATATTTATTATATTTACATGAAATAAATATTGTTTGAACAAATAACCTAATAAATGAAAAGCGAACAGTTAAGATCCTGATCATATGGCACAAATGTGCCGGCTGATCTGCATCAAGTATTTATCCATGGATAATAGTTATATCTCATTGAGTAAATGGCTAAATCAAAATTTTTAATTTCTCATAAATATCCTGTTCTCGACAGATAAGAATGGCTTGGCTGAGATTAAGTAAAATTGTAACTACATTCACATGTGAAATGAACTCTTAGAACGTACTCAAACACTGGTAAATTGTAGATTTCAAAATGGAACCTTACGTGAGGTATTAGAATATTATAACATGATTACGAAATAAAATTTAAAAGTGTGTTTTTCCAAGAATAAAAGTAGAAAGGTATAGTTAAGTAGTGATATGTGGACAGTCACCTACGTTATGCTCACATAAAATAACACAAGATTTTGTTGACAAGTATGCATACAATTAGCAAATTTCACAGTGGGATCATTAATATATCAAAGTTTTCATGTCGTTGAGCTAAATACATGTTTATAATCGCACGACTGTCTACACTGTAGTTCCAAGTACTAATACGCATTCTCAAAAATGACCTAATAGTGACCGATATAAACAATAACCGAATTGCATATTATAATAAAGTTAAATTTCAACATAATAAAGTCACCTGTGTTGATAGCGGTAACTTGCTTACATTGGCCATAACCCTACATTATCTGACATTTGGTTATTCGAAAACGGTAGTTAAACTTTAACCCTAAGCCTGCTTTACACTTACAATCGATTAAGACCTTCGCGCAGTTTGATCAGGTTGTACTTTCCTCAATGAACGGTGCCCATATTTTAAATCAGGGTCTACATTGCTTAGAACTTACCTTAAAAAATAACCAATATTTTTTATCGTGGAATACCGTTTAACCGCAACTGCCTGTCATTTTAAAATTTAAATCAGTAAAATAAGTTGCCAATTCTCCAGGGTTACCAACCTCTTTATTGAGATTACAGTACTGGGTTTAGGCTACTGTCCAAATTTATAACTTTATTCTAAATTAAGGTATCGCAAACATTGCAAATGGCGAAAACAGGCTAAAATTTCAAAAAATGAATTTTGTGGGAAATACTTATTGAAATTCATGAACAATATACCAAAACAACTCATACCTGAAATAAGTATATGCTGGTCTACAATGTTTAGTGCCAATCCGTCAAAATAATGTTAGGGTTTTCAAGAAATTCAAAGAAATCTTACTTCCTTGTTCAAAGTGAAAGTAGAAAGTGAAAGTAGGAAGTAAGTTTTCATTGAATTTCTTGATAACCCTAACATTATTTTGACGGATTGGCACTAAACATTGTAGACCAGCATATACTTATTTCAGGTATGAGTTGCTTTGGTATATTGTTCATGAATTTCAGAGTTCTCATGCAAATGGTTTTTCTTTTGTTTTAGTATGTGCTTGGTAATTAGAACATGAATTAGACTAAATTGAGCTTGCAAACATTTACTATATCCATAGCTAAATACATTTATTTACTAAAATCTAGGTGGCAATAAGTATTTCCCCAAAATTCATTTGTTGAAATTTTAGCCTGTTTTCGCCATTTGCAATGTTTGCGACCTCTTAAAGGCGACTGCAGTTCTTCCTGTTTGCATGTGCTATGAATTTTACGTGCTCAAACCTAAATCAATCAAAAGCTTGATATCATTCAAATTTTAAAATTAACATATTGAGTAAAAAATCAAACTCAATATTTTTATGATATTGAGGTCTGAGCCAAACTTATGACTATTAATACGGCTACAATAGTGTAAATGTACAGCAAATGTTCAAGCAAAAATATATCAACTGTTTAAAAAAGGAACATTTAAAACATCGTTTGTGCATATTTCTGTCGATTTTTCTCTTTTCACACACGGCACACATTTGTTATCGTAAGCAATATCTGTATTTGAAAAAAAAGATTCTACGAAATATAGTATTACAAAAAATCGATTATTGAACATTATGTCAAGTTGTACTACTTAAACTTCTGACAAGTTCAGACTCCGTCATAATACATGCCAATGAAAATTATATAATAAAAATATGTTTTATATTAAGTAACATTGACTATCAGTTATGATTTCTGTACGTGATCTTCTATGAAAAGCTAAATATAATATTGCATATTCCGTATGTAATGTTATTACTTCAATAATATTTACGAGTTCTGGTATCTATAAATGTAATAATAGCTATGTCAAGCTTCCTTATGGGTCACATTGTATTGAGCTTCTTCATATATTTGTATTAAAAAGTAACTACCGACAATCACACCAATTATACACAGAGTGTATAAGAGTGAAACGAAGTTGGCGATTCGCTTTGTGCATTTACCAAGGTTTGGTCCTTCTGGGTTAAATATATCAAAAGGTGATTCCATTCTGTAGCGTGTTCCACTTAGAATGCAAAACGCGGGAAGGACGAAAATCAAAAATATAATCCATCTCAGGAATTCTAGAAAGGGGGCATATTGCAGAAGTGGAAAAGTGTCTGAACTATGGTCTAAACCAACTTGACTAATCAATAGCCCAGTAGTTCCAAATATTACACCGAGTTTGTCATGCTTGAAATCGGTAATCACTCCGATCATGTCTGTATTATTTGAGCTTGTATCCATTAATATACAGTTCCTTGAGCCAAGACACAGCCCAGTTATAAATGCATATTGAAACAAACTACACAAGAAGTTAAGTGTAAAAATAGAAATAACACGAAAACCATTCTTGGTTTTTGATTTTGAGTCCTTGCAACATTTACAAAATATCATCACCAGGCTTACGAAAAACTGGGTAGAATAAGAGCCGCATTTTGCATAAAGCAAACCTTCTGCGCCCTGAAGAAAATATTCGCATGTTGAGTTGAGAGTAGAATTCATATGAGATATTTTGTTTTTGGCTTCATGGTAATTTATACTATCGAAAATGGTCCCAGTTACACCAGCGGACAATCCGATGAAACACCAGATCAACCTTAAAATTATTACTGGTTTGGAGTATCCTTCATCGGCGGATGACATTTCCAAGTCTTTTAGAACTTCGCTGAAATTATTGATTCTTCTCAAGTCTGATGCTAATTGTAAAGATGTGGGGCTTGATGAATAATGTAAATCAAGTAGGCTTTCACAAATGTGAATGTATAACACAACACGTGCTTACTCTACAAGATGTAAATTTATTCTGCGATGAGCTTTAACATAAAGCGGTGTTTCTATGAGCATGCGCATGACTATTATACTGTCATTGGATAATACTACATCTCCTTTCTTTTGAAATTAAACAAAAACGTGTTTAAAACAGTCAATTATTCTCAGAAACAAGATTCATACGTAAATCAGGTAAAATAAAACATATAGATAAAATAAATCATAAACAAAATAATGAAATATATAATCCAACGATATAGTTAAACTGGTTATATAGTTGTGTGATCATAATGTCTGTTATGACTTATTTCAAAACTTATTTAATCCACTGACTGTCACTAAATAACTTGTTAGGTTTTACTTCTCGACCACTGCGCGTGCGGTATGGTGTATTGTTACATTCATGGCTCTGATCTTTATGGGGTGATTGACAGTGAACTTTAGGAGAATTTTGAGAGTGGTTAGATCTCGGTGATTCTATAATTGGTGAGTAAACAGGTCTGGCAGGAGTCTGGGGATTTGATATTTTGCTTGTATTTTGTTGCTGCAAAATTGTTGGCATGAATTCATCATGATTAATATTTTGAGACTTTTCCCGCGTTTTATGCAGGAATCGTCTGTTGCGCCTTAAAATTGCGCCATCCTCGGTTTTAATCAAAAATGACCTTTCTCCGTGCGTTTCTATCACTACAGCCTGTTTCCATGTTTTACCCATTTGCACTCTGCATGAATCACCAACATTTAGGATAGGGAGGGTCTTTGAACCTTTATCATAATATTGTTTTTGGACTGTTTTGCTGTTTTGCATTGTTTGTATAGCAGCCTGGTGATTAATCATCTGAGGTTGTAGTTGTTTTTCAGTCGTGGGTAAGATAGATTTTAACCTTCTTCCCATCAACAACTGGGCTGGGGAATATCCACACTCGAGCGGCGTGTTACGATATTCTAACAAAGGCAAATAAGGATCAGTTTTGCTAGCCTTACTTTTCTTAAGTATGCCTTTTCCTACAGAGACCATCTTTTCAATGAAACCGTTTGATTGGCTGTGTCCTGGGGAAGATGTCACATGCGTGAAATTCCATTCATTAGCAAACTTTGCGAATTCGTCTGAGCTAAACTGAGGTCCGTTGTCGCTTTTCAGTGAGTCTACCTGGCCAAGCCTGGAAAAATGCACTTTTAACTTGCGTATCACTGTGATACTTTTTGTGTCCGGTAACCAGTCTATCTCAAAGTGCTTACTGTAGTAG
The DNA here is from genome assembly GCA_038501625.1 of Corbicula japonica. NCBI lineage: Eukaryota > Metazoa > Mollusca > Bivalvia > Venerida > Cyrenidae > Corbicula > Corbicula japonica. The sequence continues at coordinate 11,750 of JAZAYU010000936.1, read as the reverse complement.
TCTGCGGTAATCAAATAATCTTTACCGTCTAGGGCAAAAAGATCACACGCTACGTGCTGCCAAGGTCTTTGGGGAACGTCATGGGGTTTAAGAGGCTGTTTCGGATTTGCATTTCTGTGTGTTAAGCATAAATGGCATGCTAACACGTGGTCAGTTATGTCCTTTGTCATTAAAGGCCAAAACATTATATCTCGTGCTCGGCTTACCGTCTTATTGACACCCATATGACCTATATGAACAGCGTCGATCATTTCTTGACGTAATGTTTTGGGGATTACTAATTTTTGACCTCGAAAAATTATGTCATCGCCCACCGTCATTTCGTCGCGGTGATTCCAGAACTCTAGCACAGTTGCTGGACAATCACTTCTCGCATCCGGCCATCCGTCAAGTATTACCTGTTTCAATACTTGAAACTGCCTGTCATTTTGTGTAGCTGTTCGAACCTGCTGCAGTTTGTTATTACTTACTGGCAGGCTTTTCAGTACCGTATGTATATGTACGTCAAGTCCTTCTGTCAACTCAGAGTACGTATCTGTAACAAAATTACGTGACAATGTATCAGCGACTGGTACGTTTTTGCCGCTTACATGTATGACTTCTATGTCAAAGTTCTGTAACTGTAGCAACATTCTTTGCAGTCTAGGAGGTGCACTGCTCAGAGGTTTTTTCATTATAGACACAATAGGTTTGTGGTCAGATTCGACAACGGTGTGACGCGCATAACAGAATTGTCTGAAACGTGTCAGTCCAAACAAAATGGCTAACATTTCTTTCTCGATTTGAGCATAGCCAATTTCTGTCTGTGTCAATGTCTTTGAAGCGAATGCAATTGGTCTTCCATCTTGGAGACATGTGACTCCAAGGCCCCTGGAACTTGCATCGACTTGCAGTCGGACTGGTTTTTGGGCATTAAAATATGCTAGAACTGGGGCTTGTGTGATAGCAGTTTTGACCTTGTCAAAAGCATCTTGTTGGGCACAGTCCCAAATGAATTCTACGTCTTTCTTCAGTAGGTCACGCATAGGACTCACAATCTGAGATAGATTGGAGTTAAATTTGGTCAGGTAGGTAACCATCCCTAAAAAGGTTTCTAATTCAGCTCTAGTTTGAGGCGGTTTCATGGCTAATATTGCTGAAATTTTATCAGGGTCGGGTTTTAACCCGTCTGCACTCAAAATGTGTCCGAAGTACTTGACTTCAGTTGACCCAATTACACATTTGTCAGGGTTAAACCTTATTCCCTTTTCTCTGGCACGTGCAAGCACATTTCTAAGATTTGTGTCGTGTTCTTGCTGAGTATTGCCGTAAATCAATAAGTCATCAATTATTGATGTCACACCGGGTAAGTCCTCAAAGAACTCATCGATTTTCCTTGAAAATATGTCTTGAGAACTGCGAATTCCCATAGGTAATCTCAAATACCGGTATCGTCCAAAAGGACTGTTGAATGTGGTCAGATAAGAAGATTCGTCTGTCAGTTTTATTGACCAGTAACCTTTCGTGGCGTCTAAAACACTAAAGTACTTAGCGCCAGACAAACGTGCTGCTACGTCCTCTATCGTACGCATTGGGTAATGAGGTCTGAGTATATTGTCATTCAGTGCTTTGGGGTCTAAGCACACACGCAACTTCCCAGTTGTCGGTTTTTCGACGCATACTAGCGCATTAACCCATTCTGTCGGTTCAGTCACTTTCTGAATTATTTGCTTTTCTTCCATTAATTGAAGTTCTTTTTTGAGTCTGCCCTGCAAAGCTACAGGTACTCTTCGCGGGGGACATACGACAGGTACGGCGTCCGGTTTGAGATGCAAAGAACATGTTCCTGGGAATAGACCAATACCTTTAAAAATATCGTCGTATTCCGACAGTACAGTCTGTTTATTTAAACCGTGACATTTGTCAATGGCATAAGTTAGCTTTATCAGGCCAAGGTCTAAAGATGTTTGAAGGCTCAGCAATGGTGGGGCTTTACTGTTTACAACGTAAAAACAAGTGCTGACAGATTTGTCTGCATACTTGCATGTTAGTGTGACCTTTCCCATGACAGGGAGTTGATTGCCTGTGTATGACGAGAGCTTAATATCGTGGGGTACCAAGGGGGTTTTGCACTTCAGTTTATTATATTGTGAAATTGGCAAAATATCAACTTGAGAACCTGTGTCTATCTTAAAAGTAATAGGGAATGATGACTGGCCTACAGAGAGTGTAAGGGATGCGCAGTCGGGTCGAGAATCAAAACTGTTTACCGTATTAACATAGAAATCCGAATCACAATCACTATAATCCGAATCATAGTCATTGGAATTTGAATCACAGTTTACTTCATGTACTTTGTTTCCGCTTGATCGACACACTGACTGGAAATGGTTTAGTTTGTCACATCCGTAGCATCGCTTCCCTTTTGCCGGACATTCGTTTTTGAATTTGTGTGATGTCCCACAGTTTTTACACGAATATTTGGGGTTCCCTTGTTCTGGAGTCGTTTTTTCCCGCCTTGGTCTGCCTTGTTCATGATTCGTCTTTGGGGTTCTGTCCCTAGTGGTCTGCTGTTGGTGCCGCCGAACGTTGTGCACCTCGTGTCCGCTTGTGCTGCTCGAAGCCATTGACGACAGTTGCTGTTTAGAATACTCAAAGTTTTGTGCGATCTGGACCGCCTTGTCCATAGTTAAAGCTGCACCTTCGTTGATGAGCCTTTCTCGAACTTTCATTGAGTTCGTTCCGAACACAATCCTATCTCTAATCATTTCGTCCTGATTGTCGAAACTGCACTCTTTTGCACACAGTCTCAGTCTTGTTAGATATGAGTCGATGGTATCGTCACCCTGAATTTGATTGTAGAACTTATATCTAGCAAAAATAGGATTGAGCTTTGGCTGTACAAAAGCTCGAAATCTGTCATAATATGTTTGTATTTTGTCCACGTCATCTGCGGGGATATCTGTCCATGTGGAGTGGATATCTCTGCCTTTATCCCCGATCCACAACAACAGGTATGCTATTAGCTCTTTCTCCGATTTCCCTTTCAGAGGACCAGTGTTCATTAACTTAACATGTCGCTCAAATTTGTCCCATGCTTCCGGTAAATTTGTGGACTCCCAGTCCATGCGCGGAGGTGAAATGCCGTTTAAGTCCATGTTTCTTATGCACAAAGTCACGTGCACGTGAGTTTCTTTAAATCCAGTTAACTTCTGGCACCATGTAAAGATGTGGGGCTTGATGAATAATGTAAATCAAGTAGGCTTTCACAAATGTGAATGTATAACACAACACGTGCTTACTCTACAAGATGTAAATTTATTCTGCGATGAGCTTTAACATAAAGCGGTGTTTCTATGAGCATGCGCATGACTATTATACTGTCATTGGATAATACTACACTAATATTTCGTTTCTATATTTTGTCGTAGATTATGCTGTCTATGTTATCTGAAAATGTAGAGAGAAAGATAAATGCGAGTTATTCTCATAGTATCTTATATTATTTATGATTTATCGTTTTGCAAATAAGTGATATATACGTGTTAACATGTGTTGCTATCGTTAATCTGTTTTTGAATGAAAAAAAAAACAACATAGAAATCTAACAGACTCTTAGTCGTTTATTTTAATAACTGAAATATGCGCATTAAGAATACGCATTTTTAGAATTCTCAGAAAACGATACAAGCGCTGTTGAAAAAAGATCGATTTATAATGCTCATTGTAAAATAGATAATTATAGAAATAAGTTCTACTGAAATAAATCGCTGAGGAATTTCAATTTTCATAGCTTCTAATTGGCTACAAATATAGGATGACTTATAATGTTTATAAGCGCAAAAGTTCCAATGGTTTCATCGATATTAAGCTCCGCACAGTCCGAAATTCTACCGATTTTAGAAGAGCTGAATTTGTAGTTGTAAAAAGGCAGTCGGAAAGACAGCAATATCCCCCGCCGCAGATGTGAATGTGGGAAAGGTTATGGATGGTTAAGAGCAAATTAACAATAGCTCTGGGCAACGGGCAGGCAGGTGGAAGCCAATTCAAGTACAAGGGTATGTCGTGTTCAGGTAAGTTTCAGAGTATTGGCCTGCTCAAATACCACAGGCGGCCTTGACCTTGAGCCAGCCAGGTTGGAACATGGGTTCTGCACATCAGGTTCATGAACTGAACATTTCACTTAAGTTTCATGATATTCGTTCCAGGGGTTCAGAAGATATGAACTGGACACGAAATGCATGGTTTAAATCTTCAAACACCACTGGTGACCTTGACATTGAGCCGGCCATGCTGGAACATGGGTTCTGCATATCGTCTTGATGGGGAGACATTTGACTAAAGTTTCATGAAATTCGTTCCAGGGGTTAAAAAGTCAATGACCGGACACAAAGCATGCAACTTTAATGAAATCCCTTCAGGTTTTTTTTAAAAAAAAACACCACTGGTAACCTTGACATTGAGGCGGCTTTGTTGGAACATGGGCTCTAAACGTCGTCTTCATGGGGAGAACGTTTGACTAGTTTCAAGATATTCTCAAGCATCTGACTGCCGAAAATTGATACTAGTCTCAGAAAAAAGTCAAATGTTTGAGTTCTGAGACCTCAAATAAACTTGCCAGTTTGTTTACATACGCTGTATACAGCTGAGACCTCTCTTAAATTTAGTCTTAACATTTTGAGAATGTGCTACAAATTTGTTGTTGTTGTTGTTTTACTTACAAACAGTGAATAAAATATTCAGAAAAGCCTGATTTTTAAAGTGCTATAAAGTAAGAAAGTTTATTTGGTCAGTATCCATAGAAAATGACAAAATTTACCCTATAAAATCTTCCATATCAAAGTTCTTAGGAGGTCGCAAACATTGCAAATGGCGAAAACAGGCTAAAATTTCAAAAAATGAATTTTGGGGGAAATACTTATTGCCACCTAGATTTTAGTAAATAAATGTATTTAGCTATGGATGAAGTAAATGTTTGCAAGCTCAATTTAGTCTAATTCATGTTCTAATTACCAAGCACATACTAAAACAAAAGAAAAAACATTTGCATCAGAACTCTGAAATTCATGAACAATATACCAAAGCAACTCATACCTGAAATAAGTATATGCTGGTCTACAATGTTTAGTGCAAATCCGTCAAAATAATGTTAGGGTTATCAAGAAATTCAAGGAAAACTTACTTCCTACTTTCACTTTCTACTTTCACTTTGAACAAGGAAGTAAGATTTCCTTGAATTTCTTGAAAACCCTCGTCTTGATGGGGAGAAAATTTGACTAAAGTTTCATGAAATTCCCTCTAGGGTTTAGAAGATATGAACCGGACACGTAATACATGGTTCAAATCTTCAAACACCACTGTTGACCTTGACGTTGAGCCAGCCAGGTTGGAACATGGGTTCTGCACGTGATTTTGAATGAAAATTGTTTAATTTCACCCTATAAACTCAAACACGTTTTGCGAAAAAGTTCAATCACTGACCTACCCTAAAGTTATGATAAAACAACTTCATAAAGTTGATTGTTGATAAAAAACTAGGTTAGAAAAAAAGTTTGATACTCTGTTTTCAGTAGAGAACTACCTTAATTGGGAGAACATTTGAGTAAAGTTTCATGGAAATCCTTCTAGGGGTTGAAAAGTTATGGACCGGACACGAAATGTGCACGCAAGCACGGAAGGACGGACGGACGGACGGAAGGACGGACGGACAGACGAACCAATACCATTCCTATATCTCCCAGCCTCTATGCGGCGGGGGATAAAAAGGGCTTACTACACTCCTCCCCAAAGTACACAACATTTTCTTGTCAGTATCATTACATTCACGTAGGAATTTAAAATTATGTTTTGTTTTGCTTACTTTTTGTGAATTAATTATTGTAAATAGAATTTTAAGGAATTTTTTAAGGATACATTTAATTAATAACATTCATTTGTACAAAGTATCACTGAACGACTTTTTACCTTTTTTGAGATTTTGATAATTTTCTCTTCATCGAATAACGTGCTGGGGAGGAGTTTAGTGGGCCCTTAAGATAAATATTTTTCGAACATAATTATTTAAAAAATAAATTTGAGATACGTGGTTTTCAAAAACACAAAAACTAAACTTTACGTAATAGCCTTTAATTTATTTTGAGCTGCGATAAATATGACATATCATATATTGTTTACACTATAGATGACATGGAACCTTAAGAAAATGAAGTTATCGAAATATTTATTACACGCATCATACATTTTATGACGTAATTTAAAAGTATCTTATCTTAAATTGTTGTATTAAAGTCACTTCTGATGTCAGAAGAGATATAACAAGGGCTTTCAGATGAGACATTGCGCTCGACTATTCAATTAATTTGAAATAAATGTAATTTAAAGATTAAAAGAACAACAAAAATATGGTCAAACATTCATGTGCAAACAGGAATAATATTTAAGGATTGAATCGATAGTTGATGGTTTCCATTTGGGTATGGAAAACAGTTGGGTTGTTTAAAGTGTGTGAAGCCCGAAGGGCTTCACGCGTACTTTAAACAATCCAACTGTTTTTCATACCCAAATGGAAACCATCAAATATTGATTCAATCCTTATATTTACACTCATTAATAATCTCATTAATACAGAAATAACTAGAAGAATTCGTAATATTATGGCTTTTTCGAATGGCTGTTGGAACAGCTTCGTTGACGACAAAGTGAATGACGGCACGCTTTTTCGCAGCAGCTGGTGGCAAAACGTGCGTGCAAGGCGACGTCACACGTCAAAACATCGTGCAACTTCCAATAAATTGTGAACGGCTCTACTGTAGCCACACCTTTTAAATAATACGTCACATTGTTTACCATCAGAACGTATGATTCGTTAGATGAATAAGACTTCATCGTAGAGGATGAAGTTGAAGTGTAAATATTAAGAAGTGAGATATGAATTGATTTCGAGTAACAGTAACAGAAATAATCCCTTAATGTGCCATACATATTGAACTTAAAAGGGGAATAACTATAAACTATTTTTGGGATTGTTGGAAATCTTGCTAGTAATTAATGATTAGGGGCATGTATTTTTAGTTAAATATAATGTTACAGAAAAAAACGTTTAACAAGTCAAACAAAAGTTAAAAAGTGGCATCACTTTGAAAATAGTATAGGTCTTGATGAAAAAAAATAGACAGTAATATAAATTATTGTGGTAGAAAGTATTTCAAGTTTGAAGTTCAATTCTGTATTAGCTACAAAGTAATGTACCATTAAATCTTTAACACAAAATCTATGTGAAAAAGGAGAATTACTTTAAAACAATTGTATCAGAGTTATTGGTCTTTGTCGGTTACTATGGTGAAGATTACGATAGTGACTAAATATTCCAAAGTTCAAGTCGATATCTCATGTAGTTTCAAAGCTATGGACAGAGTGCATATTTTATTGGAAAAAAACTAAGTGTAAAGAGGGGTTAAAATTAAAAATTATGACAGTGATGTAGATACTAGTGGTTTATATATATTTCAAGTTTCAAAGCAATATCTCGTTGACAAGTATTTTCAAAGTTATTTGGCCAATTGCATATTTTGGTGAAAACAAAATCAAAGTGAAAAAAGGATATCATTTGAAAAGTTTTGGTAGGAGAGTTAAAACACGTGTTGGTAATGATGTAGATTTTGATGGTGAATACATATTACAAGTTTCAAAGTAATATCATAAATAGTTTCAAAGTTATGGGCCAAGTGAATACTTTGTTAAATGCAAAAATAAATTGAAAATGGGGCATAATTTGAAAACAATATTAGTAGCAGAGATATGGGTCTTGTTGTTAATGATGAAGAATTCGATGGTGAATATATTCCGAAAAGGTGAAATATGCATATCAGGAATTGCCACATTCAGAAAAAAAAACAGCCTCTTCACACAGTCAAGAAGAAGGAGAGGGAGAGAGCATAGTTAATAAAATGATCAGTTTCAAAAAAAGACACGACAGACAGTTAACAAAAATGAGAACCCAAGGGGTTACAGGTTCTAGGGTGCACCAACCTCGTTAGTGATTTTAAACTGCACCTGTATTTATGAATTAGATTTTGGTATCGGCGATAAAATTTGCAAAATTTTCTTAATTCTTGATACCGATAACCTTGTTTTAAAAGTTTCCTGTAATGCAAAGATTACGTTTATTGATATTATCATTAACATCGTTGCAAGCTCTTGTGATATCTCAAGTACTTTAAAAGTTATGGGCCAAAGTGCATTTATTTACGCAAAATTTAAGTGAAAAAGGGCGCATTACTTGAAAAAAATATTGTTAACAGAGTTCTGGGTCTTATTGTTAATGATGTAGATTTTGATTGTGAATATACATTCCAGGTTTCAATGTGATATCTCAAATAGTTTTAAAGTTATAGACCAAAGTGCATACTTTGGTTAACATACATGAATGCGAAAGCGAAAGCCGATGCCGGGGGGAGTAGGATAGCTCTCCTATGCCCAAGGTTATAAAGCTGAGCATGGAAACCAGTCTCAAATCTCAAGCATCTGATTGGCTGAAATGGCGACCAGTCGCCATTTCAGCCAGTCAGATGCTTGAGATTTGAAACTGGTTTCCAATCTCGGCTTTTTAACATTCAGCCCTATTATTCTAACAGTCGAGCTAAAAATGTATTTCTCGATTGATCACCACCACAAAATTGCATAAAACGATAGCTTCGTTTTGCCAATATAATTATAAAAAGTGCATTTTTCGCTTTCCTGTAAAGTGGGCATTTTTGATACGAAGTTTGCGTTTTTCGCCGACGCAATGTTTGATACTTATTGGGATAACCAAATCCAAATATTTCTACAAAAATTAATTTGAGTTATATAGTTTTATTACGGTATAAAAGTTACACGGAAATGGAACATGTTTAATGTTACAGAAAATAACAAGAAAAAACCGTCGCCACGTGCCGAAAACCAGGTTTTCATTTAATACTTATACTTTTGTAAAGAAAATATTGATACGAAGAAACTGAACTTCTATTTTTAGCGACAGTGACCTTGATCTTGATCACAGACTTCTGAGTAGAAATCCCAAGTTGCGACTTGGTATCAGCTACCCAAAGAAAGTTTGGTGTCAATAGATCACAGCTAACCCAAGTAATAAGGAGAAACCTAAATTTCTATTTTTAGCAAAAGTGACATAGACCTTTATCACAGACACCTGGGTATCAATCCTTGGTAGTGTCTTGATATAAGATACCCACAAACCAAGTTTGGTGTCAATAGGCCAAAGAAAACTCAAGCTATTGAGCACAAACTGAATTTCTATTTTTAGCTACAGTGACCTTGAGCTTTATCACAGGAACCTGGGTAGCAATCTCAAGCTGCATCTTGATATTAGATACCAACACTAAGTTCGGTGTAAATATACCAAAGCAAACTTAAGTTATTGAGCGAAAACTGAATTTCTATTTTAGCAACAGTGACCTTGACCTTGATCACAGATACCTGTGGCAATCCCAAGCTGCCTTTTGATATCAGCTACTCATATAATAAGTTTGGCATCCAGAGGTAAAAGCAAACTCAAGTTATTGAGGGTAAGCTGAATTTCTATATTTAGCAAGTGACCTTGACCTTTATCACAGACACCTGGGTAGCAATCTCAAGCTGCCTGTTGATATAAGCTACCCACAAACCAAGCTAAGCGTCAACAGGCAATTTGGCATCAACAGATAACATTCACAAAATACTTAACAGAAAATATAAGTCAAAAAGGGGCATAACTGTGACAAAACACAGTCAGGGGTTACTAAACTTGACCTGATAATTGGTACTGTGATGTCAAACAATTATGTAAAGTTTAAAAGCTATACCTTGAATGGTAACTGAGAAAAAGACAACTTTCACAAAAAACTTAACAAAATTTCTAAGTGAAAAAGGGGCATAACTTTGTCAAAATACAGTCAAGGATTATGAAACCTGTCCTGATAATTGGTATTGATATGTCAGACAACTATGTTAAGTTTCAAAGTTGTATCTTAAACAGTTACCTAGAAAAAGACAACTTTCACAAAAAACTTTACAAAATTTCTAAGTGAAAAAGGGGCATAACTTTGTCAAAATACAATCAGGGATTATGAAACTTGTCCTGATAATTGGTATTGATATGTCAGACAACTATGTTAAGTTTCAAAGTTGTACCTTGAACGGTTACTGAGAAAACACAACTTTCACAAAAAACTTCACAAAATGTTGACGCCCGCCCGCCCGCCCAACGACATACCCCAATCTAATAACCAGGATTTTTCTAAAGAAAACCTGGATAACAAATTAAATTTGAGACAATTGGGGCTAAAATCAAAGGTAGTCATAATAAAATTATAAATACTTATTATAAATATAATTATAATTATAAACATTTATCAGTTCCTGAAAACGAAACTACCCTAAAGGCTGAAAACCAATTAATATATGTATTGATATGATACTTGAACGAAACTTTGGATGTATAAATATAAATTTTCAATAAAGAATACAACAATCTTAAAATAAACGTTGCTCATAATGTAACTTTCTCCAAAATATTTTCAAAATTAGTGCTTACCGTATTTTCAATAACCCGCTTCAAAACTTACTGCAAATTTACTGATAACTGACAAGCTTTGAGTTTGTTAAAAGATAGTGCATGTCCATTTGAGCTAGTATTCCAAAAATAGGTCAGGGCGATATGCATTATCTGCATGTGTGATGTAGACTTTTTACCATTAGTGAATCGACATTCTGCACCAGCTTCTAGGCTCCAGGTTTGTAAAACTGAGACATGTAAGAGAAACCATTCCTTTAATTCAATTTCCCCAATTCCTTTATTTCAATTTCCCCAATTACTTTATTTCAACTTTCCCCAATTCCTTAATTTCAACTTTCCCTATTTCCTCTATTTCAACTTTCCCCAATTCCTTTATTTCAATTTCTCCAATTCCTTTATTTCAACTTTCACCATTTCCTCTATTTCAACTTCCCCAATTCCTTAATTTCAATTTCCCCAATTTCTTTATTTTAATTTCACGCGTTCCTTTATTTCAACTTCCCCAATTCCTTAAATTCAATTTCCCCAATTCCTTTATTTCAATTTCCCCAATTCCTTTATTTCAATTTCCCCAATTCCTTTATTTCAACTTTCTCATTAGTCAGTTCTGAGACTGGGATTAAATCATGCACGGTATGAAACCTCAAGAAATAACGTTAACCCTGAGTAAGTGAACAGAGTATTTGGGTGGTGGGATACGTTGCTCTCAAAAATTAAGTATTGTCCAAGTCTTATGAAAGTTAGTCAACACCTGATCAGCTCTAAATTTCTGTCTTTAACTTATATGTCAATAGTTGTTTTTTTTTAATTTCGATGTTTTCAATAAATTGTCAATGTCAAGAGTTTAAAAATTCTCTAAAATTACTGTCACAGGTGTTATATTTCGTCAATTTGTGTGGATTTAAATTTTGGGTATTTAGTGCTAGAGTGAATGCCTGAATGTAAATCCCATCGAAATTACACAAGTTATAATATGTATTAATATAAAAATAATACAATAGTTGCATATATTTATTCATGTGAGAAAATATCATTTGTGGCCTTTTTGTCAATTTCGTCTCTGCTAAATTATATGATACTCTGGGTTAAAATATACTAAGACCCCGAGGATACTACAGTATATCTACTCATCTACTGATTTAATTAACGAAAACCAGTACCTTATGAATAAAATTAAATTCAAAGTAGTTATATAAATAAACAACAAAGATGAATAAAT